>SCHK01443734.1:0-16648 GCA_004124795.1 Poropuntius huangchuchieni
TATAGAGAGAGAGAGAGAGAGAGAGAGAGAGAGAGAGTATAGTAGATTGTGTACACATTTTTCAGAAAGTTTTGAACATGTTGATAATTTAGATGTATCAAATATGATACAGATTTTTAAGAGAGTAACAGGAATCTGTGCACAACATGAATTAAGGCATTCAGATGTGGAATATCTAAATAAACCTACGAGTGTCTGTTAAAATGTATTACATTTTTATTTTCCCCTTCTGTTACAGTTTCTTGTATATGGAGGTTACTACAGCATCATCTCTGTGCTCTTCCTCTTACAAGGCTTGTACACAGTTTGTAAACATTGCCGCAAATCTGCAGAAGAAACAAATACAGACCAGCCAGTCTCTGCCGTTCTGGAGGATACAAATGGATCAGACAGACAGGATCTTGGTCCACAAGCACCACCACAAAATATTAAAGAACAATCAGTATTATAAGTTAAAATCACAAGCCCAATGCTTTTTTGTCTTTTATTTAATGTTGTTATCAGAATACACAAAAACTGTATATTTTTGCATATACTGTTCTGTGATATCATTTCCTGTTTACGATTTAAAACAAGTGATTTGCACTTAGCACACCAAACGCTAAAAATCAAATTAAATAAAAAAAATATATATAAGACGTTTCTTGTGTAAATTGGGCGTTTCAGAGATGACGACGAGCCTCGTACACAAGTATCACTAGTCTACATATATCCGAAGTGTCTTATAAACAGAATTAAATTGTTAAACAAACACACAGAAGAACACCGCTCCCTACAGTTACACGGAACGTCACTTCTGTAATGTAACACCGGAAGTTTTTAAAACAAGCAGTTGGGAATAGCGGAAGTGACGTCACCTATTTGTAATGTGGGAATTGCAGTTTACTAACTTTTTGCAAGAACACGTTGTTATTATTCACATTTGATATTTAATACTGCTGGACATGTTAAGATTTATTTGAATGGGCATTACAATAACGTTCCGTAGTCAAAAAATAATAAATAAATAAACAAACGACGCAGTATATATTATGTTTAATATAAAATATTATAGTCCGATAATTCTAATTAAATTATACTAAATATATTCTAAATAAATAAGAGAAACCAGTGATAAAAAATAAATACATACCAATTATTTTCGTATTAAACATAGTTAAATAAGTTATTTTACACATATATATTGTGAGCCTCACAATAAAAAAAAAAAAAGAAAGGAAAAAGATAATCTGATGTCCACTTCCTCTTTTCCTTAAATTTCTTGGGGGCTTTATATAAAAAATTAAAATCAAGTACTTTGTTTCGGTAGAAGCACTAGAAAGAGCGCGTTCGGATGTACAAAACTACACTTCCCACAATTCCTCGGGTCAGTGTTGCGTAACTTTCGGAACGTCTTCCAGGAGAAACTCTGCGGCCCAGACGACTTGGCAGAAACATCAAACACCTCGATTCTGAATGACACAAAATCCAACGGAGTTGCATATACTCGTCCGTAACGAGGAAATAATCGATCGCAAGCGCTCGGAGGCTGGCTGTGAAAGAGATTCACGGTGGATTTGAGAACGCAAGATCGCGAGGGCCTATCAAATATGTCCTCTTCCTCGCAGGCATCTTCCAGGCGGCAATGGTGCTACCTTTGCGACCTGCCAAAGATGCCTTGGGCCATGATTTGGGACTTCAGCGAGGCCGTGTGCAGAGGCTGTGTGAACTACGAGGGCGCGGACAGAATAGAGCTGCTCATCGACGCGGCGCGGCAGCTCAAGCGAACACATGTGATGCAAGACGGCAGATCTCCAGGCCCGCAGCCCGGCGGTAAACACGCTCCCGCTGGTAAGGAGGGTCCTATGGAGACCGGCAGACCGCCCTCCGAGCGATACGAACGGGGAAGGGGAGAATACGTGTCTGCCAGGCTGCCCAACGGGCTGCCCAGACTGGAAGATGGAGGTCCGCCTGAGGTTAGTAGACAGAGTCCTACTGCCAGGAGGACTTTAGTGGGGGCTGTGCCACCCAATTTAATGGCGCAAGGGCTTGTCGGAGCCCCTCATGGCCTGCTGACCGCCATGCCTGGTCTGAACCCCCGAGCCGGAGGCGCCCCCTTGACCATTTCCGCCCCCATGTTAAACGAGCTCAGCAAAAGACAGGCCATAAGCATGGGGATGAACGTGGGTGTGGCGTCTTTCATGAGCCCAGAATTCGAAAAGGAGCTCAAGGAGAAACAGAGGAACGCCGAAGCCCTCGCAGAGCTGTCCGAAAGCGCCCGTAACCGCACAGAAGACTGGCCTGGACGCCCCAAACACATGCGGGAGGCCTTGCACGGCCTTTCCGGCTGCACCCCGTTCAATGTGCGCTTTAAGAAAGACCACGGCCTGGTGGGAAGGGTGTTCGCTTTTGACGCCAAGCTGATGGCTGATTTTGAGCTGAAGGTCTTCATCGAGTATCCCTGCGGATCCGGTAACGTGTTCCCCAGCATCTTAGCACTGGTCAAGCAGATGTTCCACGATTCTCAGAAAGACACCGGGAAGGTCATTAACTCGGGGTACAAGTACGTGGAGTATGAGAAAAGGCACGGCACTGGTGACTGGCGCCTCCTGTCGGAGCTTCTCAGCGATGGAGTGCGGGCGTTCAAAGAAGCGCCAGCCCCGGAAACCCTCCCGCAGCCTTTCCTGGACCCCAGCTGCTCTGTGTTACCCGGTGCGCTCTGCCACATCGGCCGTCCCATGCAGCCAAGAGTGCGCAGGCGCAAAGCCTCGCCCGAGCCGGACGGAGCCGAAAGGATGACCTCAGAGGAGATGCGCCAGCATTGGCCGCTTGGCGTGTATCCCGGTTTGCCCGGCCATATGCCAGCAACCTCGCTAGCCAGCGCGGGGCAGCCTCCAGAGGGCATGGGGGCGCATGGCAGTGACCCGTCGCCCATCTCGGCGCTCATGAGCGTGGCTGACAACGTCGGCACGGCCACCCAGTCCCCTAAAGATGCTCCGGGTGGCAGCAGCGGTGCCCACTCAGTCAACGCAGGGCGGCAGAACAGCGCAAGCCCTTCTCCCGCAGGCGGTCAGCGGCGGCTGGCGTCACGCAACGGAGAACCATCGGCGGGAAGCAGCGCAGGAGGCCCGACCACGACTGTCACCGCGTCCCTCGCTGACCAGAGCGCCGTCATGGGAGGCGAAGGCTCAGGAGGAGCTGGAGGAGGAGGAGGTGCTCCTCTGTGCTGCACCATCTGCCACGAGCGCCTGGAGGACACACACTTCGTCCAGTGTCCGTCGGTGCCCGGGCACAAGTTCTGCTTCCCTTGCACTCGGGACTTCATCTGCAGACAGGGCTCAGGGAATGAGGTGTACTGCCCCAGTGGGGAGAAGTGCCCCCTCGTGGGCTCCAACGTGCCGTGGGCCTTCATGCAAGGCGAGATCTCTACGATCCTGGCGGGTGACGTGAAGGTGAAGAAGGAAAGAGACCCCTAACGGCCAGCAGCAGGTTTGACGACATGCCTTTATTCGGAAAAGATGCATTAAGTTGATTAAAAGTGACAGTATAGTCCTTTATAAGCTCCCAGGTGAAAAACAAGTACACTTCCATAATGTACTTAAAGTGCTCTATTTTCGTGCACTAATTTCGTACTTAATATACTAAAAATGAGTCTTTAGTACTCCTTAAGATAAACTTAAGATCATCCAAGTGTACTTAACTGTGCTATTTTGAGACACCATGAATATGAACTAAAATGCACTTTTGACATACTATCTCTATTTAAAAAATGTATTTAGTTACCACTTGTAGCACACTTGAACCCATTTTTCATACACTAGTACACTCAAGTGTACTACAAGGAGTAACTAAATACATTTCTTAAATACATAAAAAGTGCATTTTAGTTCATATTGATGCTGTCTCAGAATAGCACAGTTAAGTACACTTAGATGATCTTAAGGAGTACTAAAGACTCATTTTTAGTATATTAAGTACAAAATTAGTGGACGAAAATAGAGCACTTTAAGTACATTATGGAAGTGTACTTGTTTTTCACCTGGGCTGTTGAGAACTTTCTGTTCATCGAAGAATTCTGGAAAATGGTTTCCACAAAAAAATGAAGCAGACCAAATGTTTTCAACATTGATAAAGATAAGAAATGTTCAAATCAGCATATCAGAATGATTTCTGAAAGATCATGTGACACTGAAGACTGGATTAATGATGCTAAGTAAGTTACATTTTAACAAATGTTCACACAGAAAAGTATTAATATTACTAATTTTACTGTATTTCTGATCAAATAAATGCAGTTTTGGTGAGCATAAGCATAACATTTTACCAACCCCATAATTTTGAATGATATTGTGTATGTTATATATATATTATTTATAATATAAATAATGCCAAATCTTTATGTTAACAGAACTCAAACCTCACTCTGAGGGAGGTGCGATCCTGAGCCCTAAAGATGGCCGCCGTGTTCGTGTGGCCCACAGCACTGAAGAGACGGCTGCTGGCGGGCAGGTCCTCTTCCTCCATCTACCCAGGCCCCCTCTTGCCTTTCTCTGTCTTCCCCCCCCCTCCTTTTCCTTCCCTCCGCCGTCTCACTTCCGGGTGAGGCGATGGAGAATACAGCCATTTTTCTCTTTAGAGATGCCCACGTATTAAACCCTCCAGCACTTATTTCAGATTTGTTGGCCCGCGTCGATTCTTCTGCAGCGCTTTAAGAACTTTTAGTCTGCAAACCAAAACCAGGTTCACCTACCGTGTTGTATTGAGAGAAAAAAAACACACATTTCAAAGATCCGGTGGGGTGATTTCCCAGAATGTGCTTCAAACCACCAGACAGATGCAGATTGTACAGCGGGAAGCTTGTTTGGAAACGCAGCTTCCTTTACAATCACAGAACTGCACCGACTACAGGCCCACTCTTGTCTTTGCTGTCGTCTATGCTGCATAAAACTGTTAAATAGTCCAGGAATATTACTAAGTGCTAAAAGTCCTTCCTTCAGATCGCTTCTTGATACAGCATGTATATTAGATATCTTTATGTTTTTTACTCCGTGTAGATTGTACAAGAATTATCCCTTTCAATGGTTATAGATGTGCAATCTCTAGATTTGATACTATGTTGCTTTATGTACCACTAAGTCTTTGAATGAATAGAAAACCAAAGATAGACATGCTGAATATTGTCGTATCATATGATGCTATAACATATATTTTTGTGGTAAAATGGTTTTGTGGCTTTCGTCAGATAACAAGGACGGATATGGGGAATGTTTTACATTGGGAACTTATATTTAAACCTTTATGGGTAGACACACAATAGATTTTTATTACAAGTAAGCAGATCACTATATTTTCTATTGTAACCCATTGGCTTTTAAATCCTTGGAGGCGATGACTAGTTTAATATTATGACAACAGTTCCACTCTGTTTTTTTTTTACAAGTATATGGTCCAGATTGTTTTCTTTCCATTTTTACATGTCAAAGGCATACTTTATGACGATTGTTTTCATGTAAAAGATTTGAAAGAGCCAGCATCTATTAGTAGACATGTAGTCTTGTTATACAGCGGCCCCAAACCTATTTGGACACTTCCAGATATTTTTGTGACCACTGTCGGTTTGGTTCTCCATATTGTTTTGACGTCTTCAGTCTTGTTTTATGACATTGGAAAATATATGACTAAATATATAAATGCACAAGTACTGTTCTATAAAACCTTCGTTTAATCGGCATTTATGTTACAGCTTAAATTGTATTTAAATTAAATTTGACTTTTCACAAACCCTCAGAGGCTATTGCTGTGTTCATTTTAAATCTTCATTCATTTTAGTGATACAAATGTTGGCAAAAGTCTGCAGAAATGCTCAATTTTAACCCTGAAATTGGTTTTTGCTATTCTGATTATATCTGCTATTCAATATTAGTATAGTATAATATAGTTTGTTTTAATCATCTGAATGTTTTTTCTTGCAGTAGGACCTTATATAAATTTAAAAAAATGATATTGTTCGGTTTGAGTTTATTTGTTATAGAATAAATCTCTGCCTTGTTTTTATTTTGCATTCATAAAAGTGAATTCATTGTTCACTGAATTAGCTTTGTCTACCCGATCTAATCCTTCAAATGATTTTCATTATCTAACCCAGTGTAGTCTGGTTTACTGGCAATACTTTTTTTGACTTGGAAAAAAAACTTGAATTACACTTTTAGCTGGCAAAACATTTTTACAGTATTTCTGGCTTGGGTAACTACACAGTGCAGTGTGGAGACGGTATGACCCAATAAAAGGTGGAGCTGCACTGGACTTTGAATAGATCATTATGAAAGTGTGATTATGTGTAAACCTGGTTGTTTTTTATATGTACTGGAGACTCAGAACTGTTCAAGGTTAGAGCATGTTTGCTATTTTAGCCACTGCTTATCTGCTGCGTTTGTGTGAGGAAAGGACATGACTTCAAACAACAGAGTTTAGATTTATATACAGTATTGTCATACATGTGTGGTGTTTGTTAGTTAGCAGTTAAACCAAATTACTTTATTAAATCTGTGATCCAATGCAATGTCAAAGGGCTATTTTTTTTTTTACCAAAAAAAAAATAAAAATAACAATTATTAATGTTTACTGAAGTAAAGTATGTTGTTAAAATGGTGATAAATATGAAATGTGTATATATATATATATATATATTTCAGTTAGTCACCAAAGAAAAAGTTCTCATTTTCATTTAGATAGGCCTACACAAAACAAACTTACTAAAACTTTAAAATCAATTAAAATAAAACCGAAAAACAAAACTAGTATCTAAATAATACTAAAATACCAATGCTTGAAGAAAATCTCAATGGTTTCGCTTTGGGATTTGCAAGTCTCTCTTTGCTGTAATGCTAAACTTTGTCCAGCAGATGGAAATATTCTCCCAACGTATTGCAACAGAAAGACTTGATTTAGGCTAGTAAACACAAGTTGGGAAGCGGTGGAATTAAATGCTAAACAAAAAGTAATCCTAAATGAATGACATGATGGAACGTGAATTTGGTATTCAAGAATACTAAAAGCTCAACAGAACGGGCAATAGTTTTAAAACAACATTTCTAACATCATTTTGGAACCCGTGCATCCCACAAAGAACGCTGTGTGTAATCCTACAGGTCTACTTTCCTATAGAATTATCGAACATAGGCTAGATATGTTATAACTGAATCGAATTGGTCAGATGAGGAACGTAATTCGTTGACTTCAACAATAAATTCATAAATAGCCAACATAAACAAACTTAAAAGAATAATAATTATTAATATTATAATATTATTATTATACATGAAGGCCTATTATATTATGTAGCCTATACGCTAATATTAGCCACGATGTTATTATATTACAATAGCCTAGCCTACAGGCTACATTGATATTGTTCTTGCGAGATATAGGCTACTACTCGTATTTATTTTAACAGATTTTCACACTTCCTGCCTGAAGTCTGCCTGTTATTTGAAGGCTTCCATGTGAATTCTCCGTGTTTTAGACTATCATTAATGACTCACTGCTGTTTAACGTCCTCAAAAACCCTAAGACACGTTTCTAATATTCTGCTTCCTCCATTAGCGTCACCCATTAAGACTATTGTTCTCCAATTATAGAGGTGTTAATGAACGATGCGCCGCTGCATTGGCATGAGAAGCGCTGAGACAGCAGGAGGATGTTCAGATGTGTGTTCGCCAATACACCATCTCAAGACACTGCAGGGATTACTGAGAAGAAAAGCGTGCCGAACACTATTTGCAAGTTAGGCTATTTTCATTTTGATCGTGAACCCTGGGCATCTGAATTAGTAGACATATGCAGTGGAAAAAATCCAATCGCACACATTATGATCTGATGCTGCATGGCTATCATAAAATCCCAAACAACCGGCTAATCAAGTAGCCTATTAAAGGAATTTTGTGAATAATTATAGCTAATGACTCGTTTTAGATAGACGTTTGGTGCCACAAGGGTTGTGGGAACATCCCATAAAGTTGCATTTTGGGGGACAGGTCTCTCCTAATCCTGTCGACCCCCCGCCAATTGATCAATTACATCTCCATTCATTAGCCATTAGGAAATGCATTGACATTGTGATGTTCCTGTCTGCGCCTAACAACAGATGTGTATTCAAACACTACAGTCGCGCATCGTTGTTGCTGCTCCTTCACGGGTCATTTCAAGCCAAGAAAACTTCACGTTGATATTTTGTGGGGAAAAAGTCTTCAAAATTTGAATTGTGCAAGAAAAATGTAACTCGCAAATATTGGTGGTTTGTTTAAAAACAAATAAGTAGAAATCGTAGTAAATAGTCAAAATTAAATATTCAAAAATGCAGTTTTGTCGCTTCATATTCGAATCATAGCTAGCCTATTCTGTTTCAGATCTGTTGTAGCCTATTTTGCTTTTTAGTTGTTCAACGCACATGCCCTCAGGTTTGAGAAAAGACGGCATGAGATCATCTTTTTAAATCTCGAGAATTAATCACCGTCCTTCGCTCGCTGTGACCGACGTGAAAGTGATAGCCGAGGGGATTTAACAGCTTTTAAAACTGGCACCTCAGATTACTGATGTGGACCCCTGCCGTGATGAGTTTAAACCCTGATGAGTTTATACCTCCCTGAATACATCACTGATGACAAATGAAGCATTAAATGATTGACTGATGACAACAAATAGGCTAAAAAGCAAGACTATGTCATCGGTCATGAAAGAACCTTAAGCTACTCGAGAATATTTATCTATGTATCTAACAGACGTCTATTATTAGGCTATAAACGCCAAATTTACACTGCAAAGATGGCACAGAAGCGCTTCTGAAGTGGCATTTAGGTAGCTAGCACAAACGCATTTACACAGCAAATGCACCTTTATGGAGCTTGGTAATATGGGGGCTGAGGTGGGACTGAGCAGGAATCATTTAATCTGGTTTTTATGCGGTTTTGCATTTTTACAAGAATTTTGAGCAGGCACAGAGCAGCCTGACTTCTGTAAGTTACAGCAGAGGCCCTTCTCCATTTCATTCAATTCCATTCATTTTCATTGTAGGCCTGAAGTTGTCTGGGATGACAATTGAGATGGACGCGTCGGCCGGCCAATATACAGAACAGCAGGGGGCAGGGGAGTCCTTTAGGGACGTCTTCCTGAGTCCCGGGGCCTCTTGGGCGGTCCCTCACCTGCGCCTGTTTAAAGCCTGAGGTGAGGCTTTCCTACATTACTCACCACAGAGACCTGCCGCCGTCTCCACGACAGCTTCACTTTGGACTTCTCGGGATTACTTGAAAATGTTTACGGGTGCTGCCACGCAAAAAAACTGAGTCAACCAAGTTAACTAATCATGAGAAAACAACTCATTGATCCACGGGACTGAAGACAACAGAAGAGCTTCACTTTTTAAAACTTTTTATTACAGTTCATGCTGTAAAATTACGTGGAATTACAAAGTGTGTCGTCTTGTGGGACGTTGTTTTTTTTTTTTAAGAAAACCTCTAAAAAAAAAAAACTCAAGGGCATTTTAATATACGTTTAGTCTCCTGTCAATATCGCGTTTCTTACGAGTTACAACTTTATTTGGGGATGTTGAGCTCCGTGAAGATGGAATCTCATGAAATTCCAGAATGGAATGCTTTCTACAGTGAGGCAAGTGAGGTAAGTTCGAGAAAGTCTTCAATATTCTTTTATTTTTGATAATATATAGCCTATGTTCTTTTCTTGATAGATAGATAGATAGATAGATAGAAAAAATAAAATGCGAAGTAACATTTAAATATTACATATAAATGTTTGTACGATAAAAAAAATATATATGTATTGTAATATTTGCATGTTAATCTTTATTAGTATATTTAAGGGTCGACATTTAACTTTCGATTACATTTCGATTTTAATGTCACGTTATAGTCTTCTGTACCAATTTTACATTTGAGTAGATCCAACAGAAACTTTCTTTGCGAATTCTATGAAACATATAATAGTTCATTTATAAAGCAGCATTAACTTCTAATTGTCTTCTCCATTCTGCATTTGCGCGTTTGCATTTACTGTTATTTCTGCGCACAGCTACTTTGTGACCGCAAACACTGCGTCAGATTGGAATTGTTGTTATTTTTTATTTGTTTAATTCTATTTTTAATTCTATTTTTCATTCTAATAAATCTGAGGAGTGTTAAAAACATGGTCCCATGACGTCAGTTTAACTGATAGTGAGTTTTATTTGTAAAAAATAAAAATAATTAAAAAATAAAAAATTAAGTGCTATTTATATATAATTACAATGTATTGTATTTTGTCATAGACTTTATAATATAGAAGCCTAGGTGAAATACCTTATATTATAATTTTGTGTGTTTCTAAATGATAAGATGTTGCTCTTGAGTTGATGATAAACATTAATGTACTGTGGTTTTTCTCTTTTAGATGTACTCCTCTCCGAGCGCCATGAACTCAGTGAGCAGTTTGAACAGCTACATTAATCTGAACTCGGCCTGTTCCACATCCAGCATGAATATGGGCTATCCCAGCGCAGGTCTCAACAGCAGCCCATTGAGCAGCATGGGTGGAGGCCCCAACCACATGAGCCTGTCCCCTGTCGGCTCCTCTCTAAACCCCAGTCCTCTGACCCAGCTGGGCTCTTCTGCCTCCTCCCTGGGTCCCCTCTCGCATTACCAAAGCATGGGTCAGCCGATGTCCCAGATCAGCTACCCCTCTCCTACCTCTCTCAACCGGACTAAGGAGATGCCAAAGCCGTACCGTCGCTCGCTGACCCACGCCAAGCCACCGTACTCCTACATATCCCTCATCACGATGGCCATCCAGCAGTCCAACAGCAAGATGCTGACGCTCAACGAAATCTACCAGTGGATCATGGATCTGTTCCCGTATTACCGCGAGAACCAGCAGCGCTGGCAGAACTCCATCCGCCACTCGCTGTCCTTCAACGACTGCTTCGTCAAAGTGGCGCGTTCCCCCGACAAGCCCGGAAAGGGCTCCTACTGGGCGCTCCATCCCAATTCCGGGAACATGTTCGAGAACGGCTGCTACCTGCGTCGCCAGAAGCGCTTCAAGCTCGAGGAAAAATCTGCCAAAAAGAGCTCGGCGAAGTCTCAGGAGGGTGGCGGAAGCACCAAGGGAGGCCACAGCGGTGAGGGGATTCAAGAGGAGCACAGTCCCGCCACCGGCTCCGAAGGCGCCGACTCGGCCCATTCCGACAGCTCCCATGCCTCGGAGGAGCAGCAGAGGAGCCTGGTGCAGCTGGATTGCCCGTCTCAAGCCCCCAGCCTTTCTCACAGCTCGCCAGTGCCAATCCCGTCTTCGGTGTCCTCTTCCATGCCCCCGTCTGGCTCGCACCTGCACTCTCAGGGAATGGGCGGAAGCCCTCACCTGTTGGCCAGCCCCATGCAGCACCTGGATCTGCAGAACGACCCACTGAAGTCCATGGACCCACACTACAACTTCAACCACCCGTTCTCCATCACCAACCTCATGTCCAACGAGCAGAAGATGGACCTCAAGTCGTACCAGGACCAGGTGATGGCTTATAACAGCTACACCACAACTTCTCCGGTGGCCACCAAACAGATCTATGACAGCGCAGGTCCGTCCGCCATTGACTCTGGTGCGTACTACCAGACCCTCTACAGCAGGTCTGTCCTCAATGCATCCTAATGTGTTTACCAGCCATTTGAACTCTACAGACTCTCAGCGGCAGGACTCGTGCATCTTCAACACAGAGCTTGCTTTGCCATTGATAACTAAGCTTGGGTTCCTGCACTCTTAAAAATAAAGGGGGTTTTCACAGTGAATGCCACAGAAGAACCATTTTTGGCTGCTCAAAGAACCTTTCAGTGAACAGTTCTTAGAAGAACCGTGAAGAATCTTGAAGGTTTCCATGGATCCGTGCCAACAAGTAACCTTTATTTTTAAGAGTGTGCTGAAAAAAGTGCTTTTTCCAGAACCAAGGAACGAGTTCCGATGCTTCTTATTTCCAGAGACTAATTTAATTAACATATATTCAGGAACTAAACGTTCTGGTTTCGGATGTAACACAGAAGATGTATACAAATGATGCCACGTGTATATACTGTTTTGGGGAAGCAGGAGTCAGGCATTTATTTATGAAGGGAAGAATTTTAATATATCTCGTATGATTTCGTGTTGTGAAGTTACGTTAACAATGTGATAATAAGAGGACGTGAGCGTGATTGCGGAAGCGTTTGAGTTCAGGTTACTGCTGTGAGCAGGTGTTACTGTGTTACAGGGAAACTCTCCTGTTTTGTGTTACAGCATAACGCATGTTCAGTCGAAGTGCACTAGCATACAGTGTACGTGTATGGAGAGTGTGTATCATTGTGCTTGTCCCTATAGAGAAGCTGAAGAAATTACTTTTTTCTATTCTTGGCCATGAAGTCATTTTGTATATTCTGAAGAGTTTTGTGTTAAGTATAAATAGAGGTAAAAGTTTGACAAAGACTGTGGTAAATCCAACTATTTGTTTTACAGACTTCCCTTTTTAGTAATACTGGCAGTAACGTTCATAACATGAAGAAAAGGTTGTTTCACTGTTATTCCAGTGTGCCTCGTGGTGTGCTCAGCCGAAGCTGTTAGTAAGATCAGCAGACAATGCACTATAAGGGCCATTTCCATACAATACTTGCACTAGTGACCTCTCTGTTCTTCACTGCTGGGGAGGGGTGAGATCATTTTGTTACAACAATGCTTTGTAACTACCTTTTTATCAGAAAATCATACAGACCCTATTGAATTTGCCATGATGTGTTTTTGTAAGATCTTGTCATTTAAAAATCTCCCTCAAAGATTTCAAAGCCATTTCAATAATAAAAACTTTGTCTCAAGCCATCATGTCATTTACAAATTTCTTGCAAGTCTTTTTGAAATTTGTAAGAAAGCAGGTCAGAATTGATGTTCTTGTACTGTTTCGTTTATTTAAACCCAGCTTTTTGGCCACTGGGCTTAGAAGATAAGTGTCTTAATATATATATATATATATTGCTTTATTTGGTTGATTGTTTCATGGTATGTTCTTAAAGTTTGTTATGTTCTTTTCTTATTAAAAAAAACCTCACACATCATTTGGAGTTCTTTTCATTATTACATATTCTTAAAGTAAAAATGTGAATATTGAAAACGTTGAAATGTTGTAAGGTTTTATGTGTATATGCAGTGATAAATCTTAGAACAGCTCGTAGTTTTACAGGTTTTGTGTGAATTTTTGTCATTTGTATAATATCTTAAAATACTACAAGACACCAAATTAAGTATAAACTGTACAAAATGTAACTAATATGCACCTTTTAGTAGTAGAAGAAACAAAGTAGTCCATTTTCTGTTGTTCCCCCGCACTTTTTTTTTGTAGAGTGCAGAAATAATCGATATAAGCAGATCAGTTTATTGCACAACTAGAGAATAATACAGAATTGTAAGATGTAGACATACATTTTAGCGCATTTTTGTGTTTTGCCCTATTTTGAAATTTGAGATCAACATAAGTATTGGGTTTGACATAAACGTGTGGAGCTGTAATGCAAACTTTTGTATTAAGTTAGAAAACAGAAGCATGTTCACTAGTGGAGCCCACTGAATGTCTAAATAAAACAATTCACAATCTGAAGAGTGACATTTGGAAGACCCTTACTGTAAAATGAGCATGAGCAATATAATAACCACGTTGCAGACATCTTCCATCTGCCAGGATAATAACCCTATCATCTTTTATTGTCCCAAGAGCATCCGGCAATGAATCATTTATACCTCAAGAACCAAAAAAGTTCACAGAATCATTTTTAAACATGCATTTTAATTGTGCATCTTCTATTTTTAGTGTGAAATATCCCACCCTGTCTCTTTTTGTCTCGTTACTTCTCTCTTGTGAGATTGATGGCGGCCGAACTCTGAAGCCACGGTTCAGCTCAGTGTTTTTTGCTTTATCACAGAGAGCTGTGAAACCATTCTCTGTTGTCGCGTCACTCTGGAGAGCTTTTTCAAAGGCAGAGCGGATCGCATGCAAAAGTGAAGGAAGGATGAAAGATAGACAGGGCTGGAGAAAGAGAGAGAATGTAAAGTAGACTCTGCCCTGGGTCTCCTGGTGGGAATCCATAGTAGCTATTTCTTCATGAGAAACACAAAGGGACCTTGCTGCTGGGGCTCTAGCCTGATAAGATACGCCAATACGCCACTGATATGGTTTCCACGGTGACACAGTGGCAAATTAAGGACAAGGAACAGAGGGCCCTTCCCGTCATGACTAAACTGGAACGTACTTTTTCCTTTGTGACCTAATTAGAAACTTTGGTTGTTTCAGTCTTAAATGGTTCATTGCAAAATATGCACTCTAATGTTGGTCCAAACCTGTATGACCAAAACGGTTTTCGTTTGTTTATTGAAAGACAGTAGGGCCCCTAACAACATTGGAACATTTTCAAAATATGTTCCTTTGGGTTCCACAGATGAAATAAAAAGTCATACAGGTTTGGAACATCGTGAGGGTGAGTAAATTATGACAGAATTTTAATTTTGGAGGAACTGTCCCTTTAAAAGCAATGTCAAAAATAGAAAGCATTTTACTAAAAGAAGTAGGCCTACACTTTATGATACTCTTTATTTAGAGTACTTTTTACTGAAAAAAAATATATATAGTTAAGTGTGAACTCGGACACTTAATTGCATGTTATTTACAATTGAATGAAAATGTATAATAGTTTAAATTTATATTAAATGCAATAAGTTTAACTTAATACTGCTTTTTTGACCCACTTAAGTACATCTTTATATGCAGTTTTAATAATTATGTCTATTGTGCTTGAAATATGGTTGAAGCCTGCTGCTAAACGTACTGACAAGCCTTTATGGTAAACTGAAATATATGCATGACATACAGGTTTTAATAGAAACAACAAAAAATTGCACATTTGTAATGATGAAGCTGCAGTTTAGAACACATAAAATATATTAACTTTGAATAACACACTACATTTAAAATTATAATCTTCACATGTGCTTTATTATGTTAGTCAACACATCAAAATAAGTGTACTTCTTTGAATCAAACTGCAAATGCACATTCGATACTATTAAGTGTACTTTTTTTTTTACAAGCAAAATTAATGATCACAACAATATAGTGTCATACAACAAACCAGTGTTTTCATTTGCAGCTGAGTTTTTAAAGTGCAACAGGTGCTACATAGCACTTGTGGAAAAACATGGCACTGGGAAGGTGAGTAATAACTTCCGTTCTTGCAGTATTAATCCAGGCTGTTATGAGCCATATTCTGCTGATAGGACACCAGACGCTGATAAGAGACATTTGTGTATAAAATCACTTTCATCTCTATTGCTTCCTTAGTCTTGCCACGTTTCTGATTAGCTTCATCCTGTTTGCCACTTTTTAAAGCGAATCGAGTAGATGCAACACAGTTAACCCTCATACTGTGTTCTGGTTTCAAAATATGCTATTTTGGATTTCACAGATTAAATAAAACATCATACAGGGTTGGAACAACATGAGGGTGAACATTTTGGGTGAACTGTCCCTTTAAAAAAATTATTTCCATTATTGCCACATTATTTTTCTGTTAAACACTGTAAAGCTTCTTTGACACAATCTGTATTGTATAAAGCGTTATATAAATAAAGGTGACTTGACTAAAATCGAACTAAAATTTATTGACTTAACATCTATCCCAAAAAGTTGGATCATTTTTGTACTTTTTAGGATTTTTTCCTACTTTGTCACACTTGTCATGTTCTTGGTCAAAAATAACCAGCCTACAAAAAATTGCTTATAAATTTTTCACTATGCTCTAAATAAACATCTTGGTGCTCCAGGTAAAAAATGACAGACCTTTTAAACATTGCTTGTGCATGACCTCTTTTGCTATGTTATTACCATATCTTAGATTGAACCTTTTTATCAGCTTGTTTTCTTTCAGATAGTACAGGTTTTGTTTTTATTTTTGATTGTAAACTTCAGGTTTTGAGCGAACATTGTCAAGATTATTGACAAATAATGCTTTTTTTTTCACTTAAAATCTAAAGTGCATAAGCTCAGTCAGTTCCAAAAAGAAACTAATTGAAAGAATGAAAGACTGTGCTAATTGAAAGAAAACAACTTGACAAAAAGTATAAAAAGTGTAATGATAAAGTGAGAAAACTGAAACAGGAGAAGGGAATAAGGAAAAGGAGAGCTTGTCCCAGAAGATGTGCTATATGCAAATGACGAGCACAGCATCCTTAACTGTATCCTGTAGAAGGGGTGTGCTTTGTTGACTTTTGCGGGCGTTCTTTAAAGACGTGCTTATGGGCCTCACGGAGCAACAACCTGTTCAAGCCACAGGCGATTGCTTAGGTGTCAGGTTTTTTCAAGGTGTGCCCTGAGGCGGATGGATTTAAACTTTCTTTTCTTCTTTTCCTTTTTTTTCTTTATGAGTGCTGACATTGGAGTCATTTATGATGATAAATGATCCATTTGCATATTAGTCATTAAGAGTCTTGTCAGAGTGGCATTCATTTGAAGCATTTGCATATCAATAAAATGTACTTTTTCTGGAATGGAAAGTAGAAAGTGACTTTATTAGTATGAATGACTGGTAAATGATGTGGTTTTGAGTGAACTGTTGTCACTTTTTTTTTT
>SCHK01443735.1:0-15146 GCA_004124795.1 Poropuntius huangchuchieni
ATCATATCAACTTGTGGAAAATGGATGTTATATGACCCCTTCAAGATTGCTAATCATTTTTTAAAATTAGAATTATTTGCATTTTAAACTATACTGACACTTTAAAATGGGTAAACAGAAAATACATCAATATCAATGCTTCATTAAAATACACGGTCAGTACTGTTCTCTGTGCTGTTGTTTTATAGATAGAGAGACGGAGTGGAAAGAAACAGACCGAGAGAGAGAAGAAGAAGAAGATTCTTGGTGATCGGCGCAAATCTTTGGACATTGACAGTGCCAGCGACTCTGCTCTCAGGTTTGAAGAGTCATTCTACAAATATTAAGATGCCACAACAGGTCAGGCAATACAATTTTACCACAGTTGATCAATGCAGAAATGAAGATTCTGCCATTTTATTCACTTATACTGTATGTTGCTCCAAACCTGTATGACTGTCATTATATGGAAAACAAAAGATGATATTTTAAAATGTTGGCAATGAAACCATTTTAGTTGCCATTGACTTCCATTGTATGGAGAGAAAAAAAAATCTGAATAAACTTCCACAGAAGAAAGTCATTTTTTGAATGACATGATGGTGAGTAAATGACAGAATTGTCATTTTTAGATGAATAATCCCTTTAATAAGAGTTCTTAAGCACACAAAGCAGAGCAGTGACAGCAATATGATAATTACATATAACATTGATTATAACCAGAATAAACAAATTCTTCCACTGAGTAGTTAGTGTAACTCTGTCTCATAAGATTTTTTTTACCACTCCTTCTATATTAGTATTTCATAGAGCACAAATACAAATAGCAAATAAGCAGATTTAGTAATATAAAAATAACCTTACTTTTTCTTTTTTTTTTTTTCTTTTTTACCAGGGAGAAAGCAAAGGATCTGTGGAGCTGGATGCGTCAGCTAGAAGCAGAGAAGTTTGAGTTACAGTACCAGTTTACCCATCAGAAATATGAGGTAAGCTGAAGAGTCACAAGTGACCCTGTTTTGGTTTTATATGGTATTTTGTTATATAAATGTAATATCTTGGTCTTCAATTTCCTTTCTGGCTGATTGGTGAATGTTAAGCAAAAGTCAATTGAGGCACTGCAGGCTGTAAAGTAAATAAAGTAAATAATATTTTAAAGTTTACAGCATCAAATTATGTACAGTAAGTAAAATGAGTTGCGGATACCATTTCACTACTGAAATGAAAAGCATTCCTGGATCAAATATGTAGAAACAAAATCAAAGTATTGTTTAGAGTTTGCACAAATAACCCAGTCATCACAATCTCATTATCCTGTGTTCAGNTTATTCACTTATTCACTTCCTGGATCAAATATGTAGAAACAAAATAAAAGTATTGTTTAGAGTTTGCGCAAATAACCCAGTCATCACAATCTCATTATCCTGTGTTCAGTGAGATATTTACTGTTTGTGAATCTTTCTGCAGATCAATGTCCTGAGGAACAGAGTCAGTGACCACCAGAAAACGTGAGTCCAACTCGGTTTCATGAGAAAACTATTTTACGAGGTGCTGTTTTCATATGAATTCACCCAATGTGATTTGTATGGCAAAGTATGCCGAAAATATACAAAACAAACACTCCTAAATTTAAAAATGAACCCCCTAGATTCTGAAAATTCCTAAATGTTGCAGTCTGATTCACATATTCAGCGCACACGCAGTTTCTAGTCACTATTTTTGCCTTGATGAATATTCAGTGTAATGCTTCAAAAAAGTTTTTGCCCAAAACAGCAAATTTTTATATTCACCCCACAAAAAAAAAATTGCTTTCACAATTTTCTTTTGTTTTGACTGTTCTAGTGTCTATGCACACAACATGAATAAACTTCAACAATAGTTTGGCAAGTGTTTATCACACCTTTCAATCTGACTGAAATTTATTTTGGATTGTGCCCAATGGCTTTATTGAGACATTTACAGGAAGGCTTTTCAGTCTAACTGAACCATCAATCTAATTATAAACATTATTTGGGTGGCTGTAAATATAACTATTTTGGCATTAGCAGATTTTTATAAAAATGCATGCATTCATATGAATAATCCACCAACTGACCAAAACATAAAATAGTTGAATTTAATTACTAAATGTTGAGTTCGATTATTGTGCATCATCTACTCATCATCAAATCTGTCCACTGAGCTGCATCTGGCATTATTTTGGTTCTAACACATACATGCAATATTCTCTCAAGGTTTGGTATATTGTTTTTTTTTTCTTTACCTTGCTATACTTCCCGGAGGGCTTTCTCATTCAAACCAAACTCTGACTCATCCGCTCCTGCCTCAGGCATGGAACACAGACACACAAGTCTTTGTGAACGCATGAGTGACAGTCCTGTCAGCTGACAGCACTGCTTCTGTGGCAGAAAATGATTGTGGGAGCCAAAACTAAAGCACTTCAGGGAATGGAGGCTTTGGGTGGCAGTCTGCTGCTGCAAAGTCAGCATTTACTTGTGCATGTCCAGCATGATTACTCAACAGAGATAGAAGATCAGTTCCAAAACCTAGTGAGCTGCCTATTTAGACAGTGTTTAAGACATTGGTGCACACTTAAAAAAAAAAACATTCTGGCCAAATTCAAAAGTCTATCAGTAGTTTGTTTTTTTTCAGCTAGCGTTAGCTTTTACCACAATGGTGTTGTTTGCTATCAGCGTGACTGGCCTGAGTTATGTAAATTAGAGTAATAGTAGTAGTAGTCGTTTTAGAGAGCAGTGCACTAATTACAAAAAGAAGCAACTTCAGTGTTTCAGGATTTTCTTCGTCATTCAATCTTTTTTCCTTGTTTATGACTTACTGATGTTTGTTTACGCTCGTTTATCGGTCTTTCTGGCTTCTGCATCTGCTTCATCGGGCGCACACGTTATTGCGTGATATAAACTTGCAATTCTGAGAAATAAACTCACAGTTGCTAGATATAAAGTCAGAATTGTGAGATAAAAAGTCGCCATAACCTTTTTTTATTTTTTATTCAGTGGTGGAAATGAGCTTCCATAAAGGGGAGCCACATATTAAAATATAGGCTATTCAATCAAATGTATTTACTCTTAGTATAGGACTATTTGTTTTTTTTTAATTATTATTATTATTATAGCCCATGATAATTAATGCATTACAAAAACATAGTAAAAATTAAAAATTAGGCTAAAAGAAAGTCATCCTACTCCTCTACATCCACTTCTATCACCGATTGGATTACAGCGTCACACACCTTTTCTTTGAACGTGATTTTTCTCCAGTGAGGGGGCGGAACATTTGGCAAATTACGCTACAGCACTTATTATTGCACTGGTTGGCTATTAACTGTGAGCAGGCAGAGTGTCAATCAATGCACTGGAGAATATGGCGGACATAAATAAACAGTTGCTTGTCAGAATTTCCTATCAAGCAACCTTTTTTTATTTATTTATTTATTTATTTTTTTTTTTTTATAAATAAGCCCAAAAAACCGCAACCCACGACTCAGGAATTTTTCACACAACTTTACAAAAAAGAACGTCAAAGTCGCATATAATACGTGGACTTGGCAACTCCGCGCGAAGATACTCTCGCCGGAAACACTGCCGGTGACATCATTTCCTCCGCATCATATTTAAATATAACACATTTTACAGAGTATATTATGAGTAGGCTGCAGTCTTTATCTCATGCTACACAATACACGACTGTTAACAAAAGCAGAACAAATTTCCTAATTCTAAATTAGCACCAAACTTCTGAATGCTCCTTTATAAAAATGTCTAAATAAAAGCAGCCCCGTCTGAGTGAAAAATTTACTATTTCATCTAAGATTTATGTATGCTATGTATTTTGTCAGAGGACTATTTTGTGTGCTTAGCATTTCAGCAACGTTGAAATTTTAGTCAGTTTCTATTAGCTCTGAGGTCATGCTAGTGCACTCCTAAATTTGACATAAAAACAAATCATGGTTTGCAGCTGTTAAACTAAAGGCTCTTGGCTATAATTTTTTTTTCTTCTAGGTCGAAGAGAACCAAGAGAGGCCTCAGGAAGTGAATGCTGTGCTGAAAGACAGACTCGACTCCTCACAAACCCACAGAGATCAAGAAGAGAATGTGCAGGAGAGCTGTGTATACTACTTTATAGACTCTGTTGCTTTTAGTTAGTCCTCACTGAAGAGACACTGTAGGCTTTGTCTGAACAACTGAACAAACAGAATAAAAATAAATAAATGAGAAAATGAAGCATAAAAAGTTATTTTATTAACTTGTGTAGCTACAGAACTGTTCAAAAGTTTTAAGTCAGAAAGAAACTAATGTTTTTATTCAGCAAGGACGCATTAGATTGATCAAAAGTGACAGGAAAGACATTTTACAAAAGATTTCTATTTCAAATGGTATTCTTTTGAATTTTTTATGAATCTAAGAAATCGTTTCAAGATGTCCACAAAAATATTAAGCAACGCTGATGTGAAAATAAATGTTTTTTTGAGCAGGAAATCTGCATATTACAATGATTTCTGAATGACTGTGACACTGATGCTGTGCATTACAGGAATAGATGCCATTTTAAAATATATTCAAATAGAAAACTATGCTTCTTGTCTTCTACAGCATGATTTCACCATCCAGCTATAGGCTCTGGATTCAGAACAGATTGAATATGTGTGTGAGTGAAGCAAGACATTCAGTGAGACTTGATTTTATCAATCAGCGGTTGATTGGATGGTGAAAGTGGGCTGTTACATCTCCATATGGAACAAGAACGAATGCAAATTTGCTGCATGTTCAGTTCAGTAAGTGGTGCCCAATTATCTTAAACAGAAAAAAAAAAACTTGTTTGCATTTTAAATCTTCATGTAAACGCACTATATACTTAACTGTAATCACACCTAAGAAAGGAAGGCATTCATGCACAGTATTAAGGTAATACACATCTTTATATGACGCACAATAACACACACCCAGCTGCTCTCTGTTAATGTCCCCTCAGGCCTTTTTGTAGTTTCAGGGTCAAAGAGGTCAGGAGATTCTCATCGCAAATGATTTTAGCATTTGTCACAGGAACATACTGTATATACTGTCTGTATGAACACTCACTGTTCTGTCTGCTCGAGCATTGACAAGTACCCATCTGAAACAAAACTACATAATAATGTTTTTAAAGTAATATTTGCAAAAGATTCCACTAATCATGAGCAGAGCATGTTAAAGACAGCACCAAAATTACCTTTAATATGCACGGATATCATTTTAGTTTCTTTTATTTGGATTTGCAGACCAGTGTCGAAGCTCTCTGTTATAGTGACAGGAACGAAGGAACTTTATAATTGTTCTGTGGAATGTGTGTGACTCATAAAAGCGTCTCCTGGCTCGTCACCCACCATTTCTAGAGTAGGGTGGAGATACTGGGTAAACATAAAACAAGCAGATCAATTAATACGACTGCTTTCATGAGAAGTGATAAATGTCTGCTTTATGATGGGGAAATGACTTCCCATAATCTGTTTGTGCAATGAAAACATATGTTTGAGGTTTAACTGTATTCTGACTTCTAAAAAAAAAATCACAAAAAGGCAATGAAGTCTTGTCAGCTAACATGCAACATATTTCTTATGATTGATTTGAGGTGAAAACTGGATGAGAGGGTTTCTCCTCCATAAATCATCTTTTAACATTCATATTCACACTCTAAATAGTTTATTACCAATTATAAATGTCACAAATTGAATACATTTATGCCTAACATACACGGTTAAAATACTTGTAAAAGCAACACACCATAAAGCGTTTCTTTTTCATTTCATTTATTTTAGAAATACATTTTTATGCAAGATTAAAAATGCACATTTTTGGTCATGTAGATGCAAAATTTAATTTTACACAGCCACATATAATATTTTAATACAAAAATATTATTTATTACTTTTTGTAAGTCAATTTTCTGTTTGTCTGTATCTATTTAGCTTTTTGACAACATTAATAAAACGAAAACAAACAAAAAAAAAAATCCCACAAGCAGATATGCAATCCAGCTGAACAAACGTCAAATAAGAATAATATTCACAAAATATATCTCACACATTGAGGAAATAGCACACACAAAAAAAAGGCAAATTTAGTTTAGAAAAGGAGCTCAATCAAAATATTATATTACTGTATATCTGGAAAATATTTTCAATTTGCATTTACTGCTCTAAGCAGCTCGTTGACAAACAAAAATATAATTTCATTTTTCAAAATACAGCAATAAATCATAATTCTAAAAAACAAAAATTAAATGAATGCATCTAGCATTACCTCTTCTCAAACACAACTGTACCCAAAAATCCAAAAACATCTTTACACTGCCAAGAAGCAACATAAGCCACTTCTAAAGCTGCATAACACTCAACTGCGCTTAGTTCTTTTTATATAATGTATTTACAGTAGAATTATGTAAAACAGAAACGAAAGATAATGCCATGCATACTTCAAAGTTTAAGGTGAGAACTGCAGCGTTCAGTCCACTTACAGTACGCTGAAGAAGAGCTGCGAATGCAACTGAAAGTTCATTAAGTTCCAATTTCATTTTCTCATCCAATCAATTCACAATTTTGTTTCAACATTTTGCACAGATCTTGTAAAAAATGTCAACTTTGATTCATGAGCATTTACAACATAACACTAATACAACAACTGACATTATATCAAGCACATTTCAACACTGAAGGTTTTTAAGTGTGTTTTCTGATTGTCATTCCTAACTCTACTTCAGAACAACTTAAGTGGACTTCAAGAAGAAATAAAGTGGCACACTTATACTGAAGGTTTTTAATAACTGCTACAAAAGAGCATGTGAACGAAAGAAAGCAGCAGAAGAAGAGTGCAATTATTACTCTGCAGGACCAGTAGTGCAAGTTTTTCAAGCATTAGTGTACAGACTCTTTCCCATGATAGAGGTGCATATCTGTGTATTAGACATTAAACAGGCCTGTACTAGCAGTACATCAACCGTTAATCCTAAAAAGAGGGATTTTACCAGAAAAGAAATTGGTGATCGATCAATTTTTCCATTCGTGGATGTCAAGCTCAGCGAGAGAGAGTGACAGTGAGAGTGTAATAGTCCTTAAACAACTTTGCAGGAATTGTTTCCCATTAAATCTATACCCATTATGTTCTGCAATATAAGAAGGTATGACAGTATTCTCTGTGGCTTCCTGCAAAACTGAAATTTAAAAAGAAACAAAAAATCATGTTAAGTAAAAGTATGAAAGGTATCAGAATCCAGGCGATGAAACAAAACTACACAAAAGTAGTGTCTTTCCACTCACTTGAACATCTCTCAGTGTCCATTCATGTCTGTTGCTGCCTTGTACGCTGTAACAGTGACGGCGTTTATAAACGTGTCCTTGTTCATCCCTTGCTGCAAAAGAATAAAAGGTCAGAACTATAAATGGAGCATCGTTGTCCTTTCAAAATGACACACATCACCATCACAATTAACAGTGTGAAAGCTCTCAGAACCAAATGCAGGTCGAGGTTTTGCAGTGAGTCACTGCTCATCACGTGTTTTCACGTCTCTCTGAGCTCCTGAACACTTCAGTGCTTCATTACTGACAAACAACAACAACATAAACTCTTTGTAATATCTCTGCTTTCAATAGGTTCAAAATTTCAACATTGCATTAACGACACGAAATGGTTACATTTGTGATTCGCATTAAATCACAATCAGTATTTGCTGAAATGAGTAACTCCAATGAAAATCGTTCAAAAGACATTATTGTGGTAGATACCGAGGGCCAGTTTTACTAAACAGGGCAAATTAGCGCGAGAACAAATGAAAGAACACAGACGCAGCATCTCATTTACATATCGACCAACGCAATATACCAAGCGCAGCGCAAATGAGCACAGTCACAATTAAAGAAAAAAGAAATAAAGAAGCCACAGTACGTTGAAAAGAACCGGAGGCCAAAAAATTAAGGTTTACTAGATGTTTTGATAGACTTGGTATGCCAAGTCGTCTTTTATTTCCTGAAGCAAATAATGTTCAGATAATGCATTCTTCTGGCATTCCAAATAAATTAATACATGTGGGAAAACATTCGTCACTGCGCGTCTTTAGTAAAACCTGACAGTACAATTTTAATGCCAAAAGACGGTTTGCGCTGGCACAAGCTGTTAGTAAAACTGGCCCCTAATATATTATAATTATATATTTTTATTACACATATTTAAATATTAATTTTCTGTTCTGCAAGTAAATAAATAGCATGTGTCATTTATTAAATAATATTTATTTATTTATTTGTTTATTTAGTTATTTCCTACCTTGAGGTTATCAACAACAAAAAAAAATTTCTTCATAAAAATAATTGAGATTTTTCAAATTATGTATGTATCAGCTTTAATGTTTATTTAATGCAGACAATAACAAAAATAGTCAACTGGCAAAAGTTTTAATGACATTTAATTGCATTTTAATTAACTTACAATCTTTTAAATTATTTTTCTGTTGCTATAATTTAATACAATTCTAATATAAACTTAATGTATACTAACATTATATTACTATAAATGATTATTCTCCTGTTATTACAAATAACATTACATTTCACAGTGTTATTAAATTACTAGTTTTTTTTTTAAAGTTTATATTTAAATAAGAACTAAAAAAAAAAAGAAGAAAAAAAAAGAGTAAATCTCCAAATATCCAATTATCCAAATATCCAATTTCAGTTATATATTAACATATTTAAAAATCTCTAATATCAGCTGATAGCAAATATGGTGCATGTTTCCACACTGTAAATCAGCACATACGTCTGATGTGTAATATACAGTTATGTGTGTTTTGGACCAATGAGATGTCAGTGTGGGCGGAGCTACACTACTTCATGCTACTGAAATACAAACAAATGTACTGTACGTTTAACTGTATGTTTCAGTGTGTGGGTGGGTGTGTGAGGGTCACATTAGGAGGAGGCGTTTGCTCCGCCCATGCCCTTTTGAACAAGCAGAGAGAAAGAACTCGTCTCCCTGGATTCCTCTCTTATCCCGCTCAACCTCTTCCAGGGTTGGGTGGAGTACATGTCAGGGCCTGGAAGTGTGTGTGTGTGTGTGTGTGTGTGTGTGTGTGAAGACTATTCATGCAAGCATGTGAGAGTCTTATTTGATGTGTAAACTAGCACAGAGACAGAAAGATTGATCGCAGCCTGGGGATTTTCTTTCACCACAAAGCAGGAAAAAAAAAATGGAAGAAAAAGCAAAACGTGTGTGATCACACCCTACCACACCCTGATTTCATTCAACCAGATGTTGCTTTTCCTTTTTCATATATCCTTTCAGAATGAGGAAATATTGGTGAAAATATACTTTCACTCTTCCTCTGAAATCATTAACAGCATCTTGTGATTAACCACTTTGAACAAACGTTTCTTTGGTATGTTTTTTCATCCTAACAATGCAGTTCCAATGAAAAACACGTGCTTGCATTTGTGAGACACATTATGTAATTAATGTCAGTTTTCAAATACTGTAATGTAATTAAAGAGGCGAATCTTACAAATCTGCAGAGAAAATTTGAGTACCAAAATCTAAAGTACTAAGATATTTTTCCACAAAAATTCAAACATTTTCAAAAATATCTCTTTATGATAACTTTACAAATACAATAGGGTATGTGTATATATATATATATATATATATATTTATTTATTTATTTTTTATAACAACAGTGCCAGTTGAGGAATTAGATTGAAAATAATTTTACAATACAATGAAAAAATCTTAGATCAGATTAACAGGTTAAAAATAATAAATAAATAAATTTGGCATTCATATATATATATACAATTATAAATGATAATTATAATTTGCTTTAATTTCCTAATATTTATTTCAATTTTTTTTTTTTTTTTTGAACCATTAATAGACTTTCAAAGCTGTGCCATCAATTGCACTGATCTTGAAAAGCTTTATTGCCTGTATGTAGTTTGAGGCAGGACAGTCTTACCTTTTTCAGCACACTCTGGATGTCTTTTTGTCCCCACATACTATAGAGAAGAACTCCAGCAGCTTTTCTGGCTGTCTCGAATGATCTGCAAAACACAGAGATTCTCAGCAGGGTATCTGCTAATGCACATCAGATTCTTTCAGAGTAACTGTCATATATGGGTGGCTATCACAAAACTTGTTATTGAAATAGAGTCATTTGTTGGTTTCTTTCCCTCTAATCTTCAACCATGAGCTTGCTAATGCCATAGTTTCTTTTTATACATGCATTTTCCTTCAGAAATACTTACGTATTTGAGCTCAGTATGCTCAGAGAGTCCACGAGTTTGGTGTCGATCGCCTTCTTGGCAATTTCGGGCTCCGCCAGCATGAGTGTGTTCACCACACGGCACGCCGTAGCGAGGCTGCTGTCAGAATCAATCACTTTCGGCGTCACAGCCGACAGAACAGCAGTGACGCTGGGAATAATTTCCTTGGCTGTGGTTGACAAAAACATCATGGACATCAGGGATCAATGAACTGATGCAATGTTCAAGTAAAGTACAGTGTACTGTGTACAATAATACTTTGGCTTTTTTATTTTTCACTGGAGGAAGAATACATAAGTAACTGGCCTCAATCTTAATCACTATTGCATAAATAATATGACCATTTTTTATTTTTAATAATAATTGAATAAATATTAAAGTGAATTAATTAATAAAATAAAATAAATCGTATATTTGTTGTACACATAATGTAAAAAAAAGGTTAAGCAAACAAATAAATAATAATAATATCAAACTTGATGTATTTTTAAGTAACTGACCTCAATATTAACTAATTGTAAAGAAATAAATAAGCAAGTAAGTAGATAAATAAATAAATGTTGCAAAAAAGCAATATCACACACTTACATGACAAATGTTTTCGGTAACTGGCCTCAATATTAATTGATTAATTGCATATTACAAACAAATAGATAAATAAATAATAAATAAAACATTTACATTACATATTTCAGTTAACTATACATAACGCAATAATTTTTCATGTTTAACAATTTAATAAATATGAAAACAAACAGCAGGTAACATATTTTACATTAATATAATGTATATTTCTTGTATACATAATGAATAATAAATAATAAATAAAATATTAGATTTCTTGTAAAATAAACTAAATAATGACTAATATATGCTGTAAAACTAACATGACATGTTTTAGGTAACTGGCCTCAATATTACATTTACATCTCTTGTATTATAAAATGTTGCATAAAAGCACTTGCATGACATATATGTTAGTCATGAGATACCACCATTTATAGGAAAGATATCAGATCAACTAATTAGTGAGCAGTTTTTGTAAATTCATGTTTAGGAGATGTTATTATTTTTACAGCCTCTGGGGTATCAGATGACAATCTGCTGGCGTCCATTCACACAAACACAGACCTGCTGTTGAGAGAGCGGGAAATAAAAGCACCTCCAGCAAGCAGAGGCTCAGGAGAATAACTTATAGCAAACTCTCCTCCAATTACATTTTCTTGTCTGTTCCTGTGCTTGTGCAGATGTTGCTTAACAGGCACAACACAGAACTGACAACACTCTTTCATAGTTCATCTTTAGTGTTACTAAAGACTCTTACCCATAGTACCCCGCAGAGATGACACCCGGGACATGTTGCCCACTAAGGACATGGCGGTCTTCTGCAGGCTGGGGTTTCCTGATTTCAGCAGGTTTGTAACGGCAGACAGGCCTTTCTTATTCTGTACGATGTCTTGACTCATCAGAGTGGACAGCTGTGTAGAGGTCAAAATACAAGTTGAACAGCTTTTCCTTAAGGTCAGTTGCGTGTGTGTTTTCTGTGAGTGCACATACAGGGCTCTTTGAAGCGGTCAGGTTCTGCATGGCTCCACAGCACGCCTCCAGAGTGGCCTCATTCTGACTAAAGCCCAGCAGAGACAGATACATCTGCAGCGACTTTTGGTTGTACAACCAATCCACTCCTTCAGGTTTTTCCTTCCGCATGGCTGGGAAGTCGAAGTCCTGGTAACAAAAAAGTACTGTTAATTTTAAACACTCTGTCTAAACTATGCTGTGTGGTTAATATGAATATACCAGTTTTATTATTAATGGTATGAATGTCCATGCTAGTCCATTGCTGGTTGTGTGCATGGAAATGAATGATGAAGATTTATTCACATTTATTCATCTTTACAAACCTGTGTGACTTTGCTTTTTCAGAGAAATGAAAGTGTTTTTTTTTTTTTTTTCAAAATTTAGAGCCAGTAAGATTTTATGGTTTTGAAATAAATCTCTTATGCTCACACAAGCTGTAATACTGTGAAATATTATTACAATTTTTTTATTAAAATATATTTTAAAATAGAATTTATTTCTGTGATGCAAAGCTGAATTTTCAGCATCATTACTCCAGTCTTCTTTGTTACATGATTCTTCAGAAATCATTCTAATATGCCGATTTGTTGCACAATAAATATTTTTAATTATTATCAATGTTGAAAACAGTTGTGCTGCTTAATATTTTTCTGGAACAGCATTTATTTAAAATATAGTTTTTTTTTTGTTTACAACTTTTCAAAGCTCCAGAAGCGTAATATTTCTCATTTTGCGTTCCACAGGATACAGAAAGTCATATGCGTTTGGAATATAATAATGAGAGTTTTATTTTTAGGTTAACTAATCTTTTAAGTCAAGTCAGCATCTCAAAACATCCAGCATGCTAGTGGTTTTATCAGGAACAGCTCGTACCTTTCGGGTCTTCTTGGGGCTGAAGAGGCTCTTTTTGTTATTGTTCTCGTTCGGTTTCTCATCAGGAACAGAGAACTGTTTGAAGTGATCTGGAGTCTCTTTCTCCAGCTGGTAACTCAAGTTATGAAGTATGCAGACACAGTTTTCCACCGACTGCTCCCACATCAACAAAAACAAACAGAACCAGGACACAGAAGTCACTTTCAGCTTGTTGAAGTACAATTTTTTGCAATGTATTGGAGTATTCTGGTAGACATTAAAACTGTATGGGCCAGATTTACTAAACAGGGCAAATTAGCGCAAGCTTTAGCAAATCTTGTTGGGTGATTCGTTTTAATACTCTCCTCCCATAAATTTTGCGTCTGAAAGGAAAACCCCTACAAATGCATATTCAGTAAGGTCATGCGCAAAAATAATTGTACTATTTTAGTACTATTTCAGTGCTAAAATATGGTTTGCGCTGGCGCAAGCTGTCAGTAAATCTGGTTCTACGAATTGAAAAATATTTAATAATAGGTTAAATAACAATTTGAACAGGTTTAGACATCTTATTTCCACATTTATTTATTTCAGAGGAAATCAGCTTCAGAGAATCTTGTTCTTCTAACATTATAGCATTTTTCCATGTAGTGTAAGAGCTTGGAGATCATGCAGTAAAGATGAAACCATGATAACCTTGTCATCTATCTCGCCTCTTTCGATTTGAGTCCGAATGTAAGCCACGAGAGAGTCGACAAGTCCGGGGCAGCTCCTCATCGATATCCTCTCCTGATCACTAGCACAGCTAAGGTTTCTGCGAGAGTACAGCCAGAACTTAACATCAAAACAGACATTCATTTTGCATAGCCACACAATGATTATACATGTGCTAGTCTGTGGTGTAACAGTCCTCTTTCTGTTCAACCCAAGTACGTCAACATCGTGTGATCTACCTCCGATAACAAACAAGTTAGGTAATTAGTTATGCAACCCTGGTATGAAAACTTGCATGAAACAGCATGACTCTGATGATGATGAGCACGGATGAATCATAAAGCTTTGCTAAGGTGGTTTAGTGTTTCTAAGTCATTGCCCGTGTCAGGGATTATTGGGTGTTAAAGATGACATCGTTTGATAAATAGAGTGTGACTATATTTCACTTGTTCTTGCCAAAAAAAACCCATCCAGCCCTATCGGCATAATAGGCCACCATGCAAGAAAGTGAATGTGAAAAATGTGCATAGACTTTGTGGTCTGATTTTTATCAAGGTACTAAGTAAGCAATAAGGTGTGTGGTTATGCATTTGACAAAGTAAGAGTTATTTACCCCTCGTGTCATTCAATAGTGTGTACTGTTATTTTTCTGTGGAATGACATAAGCTGTCATACAATTTGGAATATAGTACTAATTGTTACATTTAAAGTGCCTTTTTAAAGTTTCTTGACAGGCATCTTTAACAATGAATGGAAAAATTATTGTATTGTACAAGTTTGGAATGACATAAGGGTGCCTAAATTATGACAGAAATTTCATTTTTGGATGAACTATGAACTATGAGTGAAACAAAAAAGTATTATATTTTGCTTAAAAATAGTATTTTATTCCTCATCTGTTCAGATGTCACTGCGTTCTTGTATTCAACAGTTTCTGTAATGCACCTTAAACAGCCAGTGGTGTTGTTGAAGACCTCGTTGTCAATGTGATTTTTAGTGTTGTTCTCAGCATAAAAGTTGTAAGGCACCACAACGCTTTCTGTAAGCAGTGGCATGGCCTTCCTGATCAGCTCTGGCTTCAGCTCATCAGCCGAGGATAGATTCCACAACAGACCTGAACAGACATCAAAGGCTCATAGTCCATACCTCATATTGTGTTTTATTTTTAAATATCTTTTGATAAACACATTAATATCGAACACAAAATCAATTCATGTCACTTTCTTTTATTTTAACTATAAAGGAAACCATTCACGTACAATGTCATGAGATCATAGGACAACAAATGACACACTGCAGATTAAAAAGCTGAAGCACAGGAAAGAGTCGAGAGAGAGCGCCATGTCTTACCAGTGAGTTGTTTCTGTGTTTCTACATCGTTGGTGTTTCTGAGCAAGGTCAGAATATTATCTATTCCATCACAACGGTACACCTCAAGCTTGTTATTTTTGTCTTTAAAAACTAAGTTGCGCAGTGCAGCGGCAGCGGTCTGTTGCAGCTGTGGATTGTCGCTTTTCAGCAGCTGAATAAGAGCAGGAATCCCACTCAAACGCAAAACCTTTAAGTGAAACAAAATAATACTTATGATTAAATCATTTACAATGATGTGTAGTGTTCAAAAAACATATGGGCTATGTAATCAATTATTAGCAACAGACAGAAAGAAAGATGGAAAGACAGACAGACAGACAGATAGATAGACAGACATACAGATAGATAGATA
>SCHK01443737.1:0-12959 GCA_004124795.1 Poropuntius huangchuchieni
GCCTATTTCCAAAAAAAGTGGAGTGTTCCTTTAAGAAATGAAACTTTACATTATGATATTAAGACTTACTCAATTTTACCTCTCAGCCTTATTTTAAAATGGTCTTTTTATGTAGTATTAGGATGTAAATATAACAACATAATATAATTATGCCATTTTTCTCTGCCTTGTCATAGGCTGCCTGGATAATAACATGGGTATTTGTGTTTTGTTAACCAAGTGATTTATGTATTATCTAGTATGTTGGTTTGGATTTCATAATGTCTTGCTTTTCATGGCTTTCAGACCACAGGTTCAGTAAAAGGCAGTCTGCTGTGGGTTCTGGATCACACTCAAACTTCATTTGGGAAGAGACTGTTAAGAAAGTGGGTGAGCCAGCCGCTGAAGTCTGTGATGTGAGTCATTATTTAATTTTATTATTCAGTAATCACAGTGAATTTGATGCTAGGATGGAAGATGCAGAGTGTTTACAGTGTTGAATAGAAGTGGCATGCCCAGATCTTCACTACACCACTACAGATAATATTGAGCTCTAAACTCTGAGCCTAGGTTAATCCTAGTCCTAGAATATTTTGAAAACAGAGGAACTTTGTAGCCCTCTTTTCAGCCAGTGGTGGGATTACAATTTCGTTCTGGCTCGTTTGAAAAATCTCCCATGGATTATAGGAAAACACTACTGCATATAAAAATGGATAACCTGCTGTAAAATGCACGTTTTTAATCTGAGGTTTCTTCTTTTTGGTTATTACTCAAATTCAATATTAATGTTTTATCTCCCAAAAATTAAATTGGCAAGGCACTGTCGATCTGATTTCATCTTTATATGCCTTTTAAAGGTTGGGGGGGATCTGTGTGTGTGATGTAATGCGTGCTTACAAAGAATCCGATTATGTTTGTGAAGAAAAATAAATATATAAATATTTGATTCCATAACAATTTAATCTTAAATCCACATATTTTCCTGCCAAACCTCTTAACAGAGATGTTGAGGAGCATTTTTGAATTGAGACTATCATTCCATTGAATGTGAATTTCCATGGAAATGCTGGCGTGTTGTCTGTGGAAGGATTGGGCAATGCAGTTAGATTACGAAATGATCTTAAACTGTCTTTACCAACCTCATAAGTATTATTCAAAAGTTTGGTATATATACTGTCATCCAAAGTGACAGTAAAGACAATATAATGTTATAAAGAATGTTCATTTCAAATAAATGATGCTTTTTTTTTTACTTTCTATTTGTTAAAAAATCCTGAAAAAAAAAAACTTTTCCACAAAAGTATTAAGCTGTTGTCAACATGGATAATAAAAAAGATGTATTTCCTGAGTATCAAATCAGTATATTAGAATGATTTCTGAAGGGTCATGTGACCCTATAGTCACGACTGCTAAAAATGTTTAGATTTGATCAGGAATAAATGGCAATTTGAAATAATTTATTTTAAACTGTAGTAATATGTAGTATCCTAATATTACAGCTTTTACTGTATTTTTGATTAAATATATGCAGCCTTGTTTCAGAAACATTAAAAAATCTTTTGAACTGCATTATTTGAACTGTACATAATTAAAGTCACTTCTCAAAAGATGCAGCAAGATATCGGTTAAAATGACATTACTTAAAGTACTAACTGATTAAAAAAACAAGACATGCCCAAAAGTGTGCGCTAGACTTCAGTGGTGTCAAAAGGCATTTTCTGCTGCAAAACAAAAATTACTTTCTTTTCCAAACATTGTTTAAAATGCCTTTTGATACCACTGAAAATCCAGTGCACACTTTTTGTTTTAATCTATGCTTTTATGAAATAAAATGAAGTAAACTGGCCATTCTCTCTGGAAAAAAAAACACCTGTCAAGTTTAATAACCATTTTATAATTTATAGCCTTTATTTAAAAAAGTGTTTCTTTAATTACTTTAGTGTAGTAACCCAGAAATGCCTTTATTTTGTGTACTGCGTCACAGCTGTATTATACAGCAGAGAAGCACAATGCGATCTGCTGATAGTTACGATCCTGCCTCGCTTAGGTGTGCTGTTTGACACAGGCCTTATTTTGTTCTAGTGGTTTATCTGGTTTGTGTACACAGCATCTGTTGACAAATTCCTACAATCCCTACTGATTTGCTTGCTTCTGTTTATACTATTTTTCAAATCCTCTCTCTCTCTCTCAGTGATATCCAGGCTCGACAGGAGGCAGTAGCAGAAATTTTGTGTTCTGAGTCCAGTGTCCTTCCTTCTCTCCAGTCTTTGTTAACTCGTCTACCTGACCTCGAGAGAGGACTTTGCAGTATCTACCACAAAAAAGTAAAGCCTGTTTTACCTAAACAATCACTGTCTGTTTGAAACAATTCTTACTGCACAGATCCACCAGGAATCCATGCCTTTTCATTTGCAATTCAAAATGAGTTTGAATTAGTGTGAACAACAATATATTTTAGACCACAGTGGCCATTGTGTTGCTAAAAGTGTCTTCCATGTTCTGTCGGCAAATGAAAACCTCTCAAGACCAGAATTTATTTTAGCTGATGGAAAGATCTATATTTTTCCCTGCTTTTTTCATTCCATTTGCTTCTGGAATCAGGCGGGAGGTTGAAGGGAAGGTGCTTAATGGCGTGTTTCTGTTGAATGGCTCTATTAGCATAATGACAAGAGTGGGAGCAGGAATGGGAATGATTATTGTTTTGTAGAGACACAAGGTCCTCGTTAACCCTGCCTCACCTGCCTGTTTCTGTCATCTCATTGTCCTTCATTTTTATAAGCGCGCATTCATCAAAAAAACTAAATTTTGAATTTATAAAACAAAACGTGTTAAAGGTTTATGTGTAGTTTTGCCTAAAACCTTATTTTTGGTAGGCTGGAAATCATTGAATGTTCAGAATTAATTTTTTCTGTTGTTTTTCTGCATCTCATTTACCAGTGGCAGACCATCAAAGTAGAACTTCCAACATAAATTAAATGTATGTACTGTAAAAAAGGGTCAGAAAGTTTTTGCATAGACCTACAGGGGACTTTCACACTGTTTTTAATGAACACAGAGAGTGGATATGTATTGCCTCATTATGTTTAGTAGGAATGACTAACGTTGAGCCTTTGGGAAATGGGCTTGATGTTTATAAACATACACAAGATCAAGCAGAGATTTAATTGGCTCCTTGGTGCTTACTGTCATCAAAATATGGAAATTAAAGATTGCATACGCATAATGATTAATGATGCCCAGCACTAAGTTACAACTAAGCATTTATGTTTCTTCTGGTAATCAATATATATTTTTAGGGCTGTCAAACGACCACGATTAATCGGATTGGATGTGATTAATCATGATTAATCATTTGACAGCACTATATATTTTTAAATATTATTATTAATGCATAATGAAGTAAAGCACAATAAAGGGAATTTATTCATTCTCAGTCTTTATACTTAAGAAAAATCTTTATACTTCATATCTTCAAAAATTACTCTATATTGTATAGACTCCTGTCTGGCTCACAAGAAATCATACCGTAAAATTTAATGAAATGTAATCTTTTGAAATAAGCATTGCAGCTTTCATATTAACATGTATCTTTCGAGCCCAAACACACCATTCATCGAAACTAATCTGCAAAAATGATTTTTTTTGTACTTCTGCAACTTTGAATGTATTTAAACATGTGCGTGCATGACCACCCACGTTTACAGCACTGATTGTTTTCTAAACCTGTCACAGTGTTTTGAAGAGCTTACAAAGAGGCGGTTAATTGAACCTGGAGGAAAGTAGCAAGACATAAAATTAATGTGACCCCTCCTTGACAATACAATGTGTACTTGGCTATATTTTAAAGACATGTTTTTCTGTTTGTTTAAATATTTTCTGTCTTGTCAGTGCTCTACTCAGGAATTTTACCTCATCACCAGCACTCTCTCTCGCCTGAGTGCTGAGCTTCTAGCCCTCATGCCTGCCATCCAATCACAGCTCAGATCTGCCCTTCTGAAAAACCTCCTACTGGACACACCTCAGCTTCTAAGCCCCGCCCACAACTTCTTAAAAGTACTGGATGAGAAAGCTGCAAAGTGAGTTATATCTTTAAACAATTTGACTTCATGAATATTCACGTAAACTGGCCTTTTTCCACATCCCTACATAATATATATATATATATCTATATATAGATATATATATATATCTATATATCTATATATAGATATATATATATATATATCTATATATAGATATATATATATCTATATATATATCTATATATAGATATATATATAGATATATATATATATCTATATATCTATATATAGATATATATATATATATATATATATAAATATCTCTCTCAAACCTATCCTTTTAGGACAGGTAATAAGACACAGATGTTTGTGGATCTGACTGACTTCCCAGTGATCCGAAACAGAAAAGAGGAAATCCAGAGTGTCCTATCAGACATAATGGAGCATCGGCGAGAGGTTCGCCTAGTGTTAAAAAAGCCTTCTTTGGACTACACCACAGTATCTGGCCAGCAGGTAATAAGTGTCAAGGATCTCTTCTTATTAATGACTTTCAGGAACTGAGCACCAAAGCTATTTTAACAAGCTATTGGTATTTTCCACAAATATGCTACATTTTGTTTTGCATTAAAGGCACAAGTGTTGCTGTCAAAATTAAAAAAAAAAAAAAAAAATATGGGAAGTCTTTTTTTGGTCACAAACTAACTAAACCCTACTGTACTGAGAAATAGATTAGTTTATAATTTTGATTGGTTTAAATGTTTTGCTATAAAATGTCAAATTCACACAAAAGTAATGAGTTTCAGGTCCTTTTTGTGCCCTGTTAAGGTGCACCCATGATCTGTCAAATACTGGTGCCCATTTTTTTTAATGCGAAGGACCAATCAATCAAAAAATCAATCTTGACTGAGGCCAAAAGTAAGTGTTATATTATATCCAAAACTTTTATTAAATTGACTAAATATAATAATTAAACAAAAAATCTTTTTTTCCACATTGCAAATTACATTTCAATGTAAAAATAAAATTAATTAATTTAGAAATTAAGATATGCTTCAATAGCATGTTTTTTTTTTTTCTTTGGAGGCCACAGACCCTGGTTTGGTCATCTATGTTGTATGTGATGCATTCAAGAAGACCAAGATCTCATATCAGTTGTCTCCAGTTATGTGACATTATTTGTTTAGTAACAGACATAATTACTAGCTATTCTACATCGTACATCTACATCGAACCTGGAAAAAGCCATTTTACTCATTCTGTTGTAGATATACTGTTGAATACTACCTTACTAGAAGATGCCAACTACAAGGACAGGGAGTGAAATGTTGCAGTTTGTATGCAGCTCCACATCTGTTTCTCCATCTGCTCACTGGTGCCATTCTCTCATGAATACACAACAGTTTTTCCACCTCAGAGTATAGACTCTGGCCATCGCTCTTTCTCCCACCATCTCTAGCTGAGTCTAACATAGCTATGACTATCAGCATAAAGTCTGGTCCACTTGGCATCTTATTCTGGCCAAGAAGAGACACAAAAAGAGACAGTATGACTGACACAGACAATTGTGCCACATTTTTACATATAATATAGGGGCAGGTTTATATGAATTATATTTATAGAAGTTAATACCATAATAATATACTAGTGTGGGAAAAACTCTCTAAAATAATAGCACAACAGTGCTGTACATAAAATAAAGAAATGTCTATATATTGTGTAGAAGTTGTGTATAGCCAACCAGTCAGATTAGAGTAAAATCTTGCCAGATTGACAATGCACTTGCCATTTTTTATGCAAAGGTGCATCAGATGGTCAGTAAGCAGACTTGTTTACTTTGTTATCATTAGCAAGACGATGGAAGACTTTAATGGTATAGTCACCCAAACATGAAAATTCCTCATCATTTACTCACCCTGGATTCACCGTTCTAAACCAGTAGGATTTTATTTCTTCTGTGGAAAACAAATGAATATATTTAGAAGGCTGGGGTCCGAACCACTTTGGAGTCCTTTGACTTCAAATTTATGGAGAGGAAAAAAAAAAAAAGCATTTTGTTTTTAGAGGATAGCACTATTTGTGGTGAAACAAGGTGATAAAATGTTTTTTTTTATTACTATTATTATTTAATGAAATTATGAGAGTTTTTTTTTACGTAATTTCAAGTCTTTGCTACTGAGTATGACTTTGGATGATGACCAAAGTAAAAGTCAACAAGGTTTACAAACAGTCTTCAAAGATTTGACAATTGTCTCTTTTTTTTTTTGTGCAGTTTCTCATTGAAGTAAAGAACAGTATGTCATCTATAGTCCCGGCAGACTGGGTCAAAATCAACAGGTGGGCACCATTGCTGACAAATTTGATCACTTGCTCCGTAAAAAAAAAAGAAGAGAGAACTTCTACCAAATGGCCCTCTCGTCATATAAATGTCAAAAGTTCCTTTTTTATTCATTTTATTTGTAACATAAGAACAGGTCTAGACATTTGAAACTCAGATGTGTGAGGTTTCTGGTGTTGACTGCTTCCAGTTATTTTAGCTGGACAAAAACAGTTCCTCGTACTGCTTGATATTGCAAACTGGTGTTTGTTATCATAATATTTAAATTTATTACCATAAACATGCGCACACTGGTTAGTAATGCAAAAAGTTTTACTGTTGACTACACTTTATTTTTCTAGTTATTTAGCTCTTGCAGCTAATTATTTCTTGCAGGTTCGCTGGAAATAGCTTGCTTCTACATTTATAAAATAATGTGGATACAAACCAATATTAAATGTCTGCTTTTCATCCCCAGCACTAAGGTTGTGGGCCGCTATCACACTCCATTCATTGTGGAGAAACATCGGCGCCTGCAGCAACTACGAGAGCAGCTGGTTATTGACTGCAATCACGAGTGGATCAACTTCCTTCAGTACGTAGCTTTGAAATATGAGAAAAATCGTTTTTTAACTGAAGCCCTGTTGATTGGATGCTTTCAGCAATTTGTTTCAGTATAGACTTTGAAATCAGGAAGCTGCTGTGTAGTAATTAAATCATATAAAACATCCCATCGCTTTCCGACCCGGCAGTGTTCTTTCTCTCCTTCTCAATAGCCTCTCTCTTTTTTGCCATGTGTAGGCTATTTGGGGACCATTACTACATCCTGAGGAAAGCAGTGTGTCACCTAGCAACCATGGACTGCCTCTTCTCATTGGCTCAGGTTGCTAAAGAAAATAATTACTGCAGGTGTGGTAATGAAGTTGACTTTTTATTCCAGTATTCTCTGCTGACTTCCTGTCATCTCTCATATTGCACAAGCATGCATATTCTCTCATAGATTAACTAGTTCATCAAATTGAATACACTAAGCTTTGTTTCTAAGGCCTGACTTTAGTCTATTCTATTCTTTTTGAACATTCAAAAGATGCGTGCAGTTCTGGGAGCGATTGTAGGGACTTTTCCCAGTCTTAAAGCTTTTTTTGGCGCACTGAAGTGCAATAAAATCAATCATTTCTGAGCATCTACAAAGAAGCTCTATTTCTCTTTTGTGTTTGGTGAGATGCGCATAAAGCATCTTACATAAGCTTTCATAGATGAACGAGAGTAAGGGGACCCTGGAGCCCCCACATCTCCGTCTCTCCCTGGCCCGAATTGAGTCCAACAGTAGGATGAATCCCACCCCCATGCAGTATAGAGCCCACTCCATATCCCTCTGACAGTCTGTGTGGGGGAGTGGATTTGACTTTGAAAGCAGAGGTTTCCGCCAACTACTCCCCCTCTGCTCCTTACCGCCTCCCCCTCCCGCCTGTTCTGCAGAGCACCAGAGCTTATCCTCTCCCTCTGGACTTTTCAAAAGTGTGTTGAGCTGATACCATAATTTCCAACTCTTATATGTAAGGTGTCGTGGCAATATGGTATTCGTAAAACTTTATGTTGCCGAATTCATTCTTGAATTTTTTTGTCAGTTTATCTAATTGTGACTACTCTTCTTTATTGGTGTCTAAAGCATGCTTTTTTTGCATGTCCTGAGCATAGGCCTGAGGTTCTCGAGGAGAAAAGTCAGATTTTGATCACGGGAGGCAAGCATCCGGTCATCACCTCGCTGATGGGAGATGAAGATCAATATGTCCCCAATGACACTCACTTACAGGTGACAGTTTTTTAATACTGTGTTTTAATGGATTAGTTGACCTAGAATGTTTCTTCAGACCTGTATGGATTTCTATTTTATGTGCAACACAAAAGGAAATTTTGACAAAAGGATAATGCTTAAATTCGGTTATATTCAGATTTTTAGTTAGTGTTGTATTTTTAATTTATTTAGGAAAAATGTATTTTAATATCGGTCCATTCCTATCTCTGACAGTTTTGTGTGAAAAACAGATTGAAATGTAAGTTATTTCCTGAAAAATCTTTCCCTGCAGGGAGTTGTTATCCACTGTTCTCGAGAACCGGATCAGTCTGGTTCATTCAAACTGGTTTTTGTGAACTGGATAAACTGATTCATTGACGGCCCATCTCAAATAATGATTCACTCACCTCTTCTACACATATTCATGAGCCATATTAATATCTGTGCTTCCACATTCTCATTAACAACTCTAATGCCGTTGAGGCCTATAAATCTTAGAGATTTTATGAAACTTAATTATCGTTCCAGCATTTAATTTCGAAATAATGGTGAATCTGTCTCCATGCCAAAGGCTGTGCGGTTGTCTTTCACTATAGGGTAATCCTTTTTACTTCACCTGTAAGAAAATGCTATTGAACCAGCAGCCAAACCTTTTGTATCGGCCACCCACTCTGTCATCCCGATTAGCATATGTTTTTTAATACCTTTGTCACTTCTTTTTCTCCCTTTCTCTTCTCCCACCCACCCAATCACTGGGCCTCCATTCAGTGTGTGAGTCAGGCTTTAATAATGAAGCCGTCTTGCTGGGTCACCATACTTTTCTTCATGTTACTTGTCATATGCCCATTCACTCAGACATTTTTTAAAAACCCTTCAACAGATGTTAAAAATGTCTGAATGCCATTGTGAACTATAACAAAATAACCATGTGGCATCTGCAAACATATGATGCAATGCTTTAAACCAAATGGTGTGTGTGTGTGATTTTTACTGCATGTATAATGTCAGTTCCTCTCACATTCACACAGGTGTCCACAAGATGATGAAAATGATCCATTTGACTACCAGAAAGTATACTTTTTAATGTCTTTCTTTAAAAAATGCCACTTGATGTGATTTTGTTTTTCTACTATAATGGCATTCATACATTTTAAATGTTACTGGAGTGTCCAAATACTTTTTGGAACCACTGAATGCCAATGCATGTTTTAATATAAGAACCATTATATTTTTTAATAAGAAAAATTCAATTAAACTATTTTTCTGAATCACTTTTATAATCACATTCAGTGTTTCTTTTGTCATTTTTTTAAAAATATAATTTCCTTTTATTCCTTGTAAGTTGAAAAATGTTTAAACAATAAAATGCAATAAAATGGTTTTAGAACAGTTGTCGGTTCAGAAGTCTGTAATTTTTTGACGTAGAAAGAAGTCTCCATTGTTCACCAAGGCTGCATGTACCGAAATGCAGTAAAACAGAAATACTGTGAAATATTGCAATTTAAAATAGCTGTTTTCTTTCTTTTTTTTCTGTGATGGCAAAGCTGAATTTTCATCAGCCATTATTCCAGTCTTTAGTGTCACATAATTTCTCAGAAATCATTCTAATATGCTGATTTATTGAATAAAAGTATTATTTAAAAAAAAATCTACTGACCCAAACGGTTGTGGTGGTGTGTATATTCTCTAGTCTCTGACCTTTTTTCTATTTCATTATAAATTGATTTCTGCTGGTCGTACTCTTTCATAATAACTGAGCTATGTTTCCTCAGCGTTTTCTGTCCAGATGATTGAGACCTAACCTTTGTGCTCCATCCTTGATTCCCTCTTTATCTCTGACACTCAAGCAGTCAGCCAGAACATTAGCATCTACATCTGCTTGACCTTTGCTCCACCATGAGAATCTTTATTGTAATCTTGCACAAATATTCATCTGATTACCTTTTCCTGTCTTCAGGGGGATGGCAAGCGAGCCATGATCATCACTGGACCCAACATGGGTGGCAAGAGCTCCTACATCCGACAGGTTGCTCTGGTGACAATCATGGCACAGCTGGGATCCTTTGTTCCTGCCAGAGAGGCGTCAGTGGGCATTGTAGACGGCATATATGTCAGGTAACTTCCACCTGCCAAACACCACATTTTTCTCAGTGGGTGAGAAAAGATTATTGTAGTTGTCAAAGGCCTCACTATGTGCATAAAGCATATCATTTCCTCTCGCTGTCACAAAATGCGTCTGAGATCTTTTAATTGCATATTATCTTCTGATGAAAAGAAATTCCCAGACCTTTTATTCTCTACCGTTCTTGTTTCCTGTTTTTCACTTTCTATCCTAAAGAACAAAGATCACTTTCATAGGAGATTTATCACAGCCTCACCTGATCTGCCATAATGCAGTATTTACTGAGATATGTAGATGGGCCATTCTCTTTGGAAACCATCCGTCTTCTTAAACCTGTGGAAAAATCAGCTCTTACGGAGATATTGGTTTTTTTGGTTTTCTGGCCATTAGAGAGGAAGTTATGTATGACAGCACAAAGCTGAACTTTAGTGACCATGACAACACTTCAGGGGCTGAGCAGACTTCAGAGTTTGTGCTTCAATGGTCCAGAATTGAAACCATGCCCACTAGTCTTTTCACAGAACCCCGGTAACCACAGATTACAGAGGCAGGAGTGTGAGTCAAACCTATTCAGACCTTATGCCACATCTTATGCTTGATTTTTGAGGAGCAGAGTAATAATATGTTTTCAGGTCTAGAAAGAAATACCAGTGCTTGCCAGGCAACGAACGATGAGAATGAAAACATTGATTTTTAATTTAAATACAGTTTTGCTGTGTTAAATACATGCTAAAAAAACAGTCATAATTTAACTTTGCACATTTTGCAATGATGTCATTACTGTTGGTTAGATTTTTAATGTCGAACATTTCCCTTTTAAAATAATGTAGTAATTAAAAACTGTAATATTAAATAACAAAAAAACAAGACTAATGTGTGGAACTAATATGTATTGGTTTTGTTGGATTTAACTTTTAAATATAAATTATTATTATTTTTTTTATTTATATTCTAAAGCCTAATTTTAAGTTTTATCAAGTTTTGCACAATTATTTATTTATTCTTTTTTTTTTTGCACTTTGTTTGGCTTGAATCTTCACAGGCATTTAGTAGAACATTTTCTCTTTTGTAAGAGAAAAAGAACAAAATCAAAACAACATGTATTTGCACATCAAAACCAAGATTTATTTGTAAAAGGAATTCATGGATATTTCTTGTGAGTGTCAGTGGTAATCTACTATCATCCTGTAATGTGTTCTGAAAACATAAAAAATGGCCTGCCTGTTTCATTTGGTCTTTTTAAGCTTCACTGTCACAGAAATTTATTCAGTGGTGTTTTTCGCCTCCCTCATAAATTCAAATGAAATATCTAGATTCTTGTCAAGTATGTTAACTAAACCTGTCTTGCTCCTAATTCTTAATAACCTAAGTGAACTTCCAACCCCTCTTTACTTGCTTTAGTCTTTCATTTTGATGTGATTTATTAACATTGTTTACTGTTGTAGGGGTGGTTGATTTCTGCTGACTGTGCTAGTCATTAGGCTACCAACATCAACAACATCCACAGCGGTTTGCTAATTAGACTCAGATGCGAGTGGAAAGTGCCTGAGATCTATTGCAGATTTTAAAATATTTAATTTAAGGCTAGTAATAATGTAGGATTAATTAAGGTATTTTATAAATACTCTTAGCAGCCAGCAGTGTCTTTTATTTTGATGATATGCAACATACATTGACTGAGTGAATTTCTTTTACAGTGAAAATGGTTTTGATCTACTCCTAAAGATTTTAAAGCACCGCTGTGAGACCCTTCAGCAGGAAGGAGATGTGATGTAGAGTGTTAGATGTTTTTTTTGACACTACCTGTCAGTCTAAGTCTGTACATACCGCTAACAGTGAAGTGCTGCCTTGTTAATTAACCCAGTCCTGGCACTGTTCACGTCAGAAGATAATTGCCTTCATTCCCCAGAGTTGTGTTGGTTTGTTCCAATTAACAGGTCAAGATCAGGTTTAAACAGCGCCCAATTAAGTCTGAAGCGTTCAGTGGCCTATACTGCACTCTGGTGAAGCAGAAACATTGAATGGTTATCGCATTTGCGTAGTGAGACTGTAGAACGCTGGAGAGCTTACATCCTAAGCTTTTGCAGCTGCTTTGACTAGATTTTGGCTTTTCGTGATTTGTGACGCACTCTAACTGTTGTTGGGTAGCTCACATTAAATATCTTTGAAAAGTGCACACGTCATGCTACACTCCATCTAAGATGGATTTTAAAAGGCATTTTTGCAGTTCATTGATAATAATAATCAGGCATCCTGCCTTATATTATTTAAGAGGAGTATTATTAGGAATTATCGTCTATGGAATATTTAAAAATGTACTTTGTTTAAAGTTTTAATTTGTCACTGCCTTTTTGCCTTTGGTTTGTCAAAACTCTCACTTTATTTATTTATTTTTTGATTCATGGAAGCATTGTGCGTCAGCTATTCAGGCACAGAAGAAGAATGCCTTTTCATCTCATTTGTAGTGACATGCCCATAATAGCTATCTAAACTGAAGAAGTCTGCACAGTCCTGAGCATCTGTGTGAGTCTTTGGTCAGACAGACAGTATTTTGTCATTTTTTTTCCCCCACTGATGGAACACTTTTATTGAATAGCACTTAAGGTTTGGAAGCTCTTTTTCCCCTCTTTGTTTTGGTTGTGATGGAAACAGGAAGTTAAGTGAAATTCCAAAGAAAAAGAGACACGAAGCCTTAAAGGGGTCATTGAGTGAGATTTCATGTTTTCC
>SCHK01443738.1:0-14399 GCA_004124795.1 Poropuntius huangchuchieni
TTTTTTAAACAAATGCTATTCTTTAACTTTCTATTCATCAAAAAATAATGAAAAAATGCATTGAAATTTCCACAAAAATGCTGCTGAAAATTCAGCTTTGCCAGCACAGGAGTAAATAACATTTTAAAATATATTTAAATGGAAAACTGTAGCCTTGGTAAACGTCTTGGTAAGACTTTTCTTTCAAAAGCATAAAGTAAATAAAATCTTAACATTTTGAACAGTAATGTGTACAGGATTATTAATCGTATTAATCCTGAGGAGTAGAATTAGTGTCAGCCAAATTTTTAAATCTATACAAAGGCAAATGAATGTAATTAATTATATGTAATATTGTGGTTTATATTTGATTCACAATTCATTTGATTTGATTCATTTAAGAGGAATTAACTGTTCCGCTTATGATTGGATCCAAATAATTATAATAAATAGGAATCCCACACACATTCTTGTAGGGAAAATATTTGTTCTTTTAACCGTTTTGTGACATGAAAATATTTGAAAGAAAAAAAAAAGTAAAAAGTCATCCCACCATCTACATGCGGTTTCCCCCCACTAAAATAAGCCAGAAATCCTCTTCCTCCTGTGCTGCCATCAGACCCCATCTCCAGCATCATGGTGTTGGAGGTGGAGATGAGGGCTCCGGGTCGGAACGTCCCACAGAAGCGGCCCAGCTTCTGCACTGTGTACGAGTGTCCATTATAGACATCCACGTAGTCGTAGCGGCAGGTGGGATCCGCCTCTAGATCAAAGATCCTGAACTGGAGCATCACAACATGACCTTCTGGAACCTGATGGGAGATGAGACAGGATGAAATATAAGGCTTCAAACAGAGGAAAGCAAAAGAATATGAAGGTGATACTGGGACTTACTGCGATGTACCAGGTGCATTTGGAGTTTGGTTTGTAATGAGAGGGAAAACCCTCACTAGCCACAAACCCTGAGTCTGTCGTCAAATGACCACCACACAGGAACACAGGCCTGGAGAAATATGTGAGAACGATATAATATTCGATTCATGTTAAATACAGTGATGTCTTCACTATTGTATTTATTTATTTACTGAAAGAAGTATTTTATGTGCACCAAAGCTGAATTTATTTGATGAGAAATACAGTAAAAATTACTGTTTTGTATTTAAATATATTGTAAAATATAATATATTCCTGTGATAACAAAGATGAATTTTCAGCAACCAACTCTCCAGTTTAGTAGTCTTTAGTGTCACAAGGTCCTTCAGAAATTTTAATTGCAATATTTAAATATTTCTTACCAATATTTAAAAAAAAAAATAGCATTTTTAAAATAGAAAAGTTTACTATACATTAAAAATATCTTACTGTACCTTTTGATTATTTGCTAAATAAAAGTATGAATTTCTAAGAGCATCATAAAAGAGTAAAAATTAAAAAAAATGTTACATGTTAATAATATGCCAATAAACTCCAATAAATCACATATATTTAAGTTAGTTTTTGAACACAAGAATGTGTAAACAAACACGTAAACCATTTTAAACAGTACCAGGCACAAACGTCACTGCTAATTAAAATCTTTTGGTGTGTGGATCCTTTATTTACTTTGTTCACTGGGTTATTTTTGGATCCTGTTCGCACATTTATAGTACTTGCAATGCTTTAATACTGCCAGTTCTGTCATATTAGTAGGAAATAAACACAAACCACAGCCAACTGAACAGCCGCGCTCAGATGTGAGGTTACAGAGAGAACCACTGAGCTCATTTAGACATCGTTTTTTATAATAGTTTTCCTGGAGTTGAGTCAGTCTCTCAGCATATCTATCCAGTCACATACATGAGCTGACGCTGTCTTTCTCCCTCACACAATTTTCATCAATCAGAGTCAGGAATAGAGCAAATGAGGTAGAACTGAACAAAACACATCAAGCCTTCTGACACAAAAGCAGCATTCAGACATGTCACACAAATGAGCTGGTTTTTTTCAGCACTGATCAAAGCTGTTTCTTAATTAAACAGGTGCTGCTTTTATTGACTGGTTACACAATACTGAATAAATTTAACGCTTATTAAGACTAAGAAACAAATATGGTGGTTATTGTGGCATGTCATAAACATTGTACAGCCTGAGATGAACAACACAGAGTAATAAATATTCTACAACAAGACAACTGGGACATTTTTGTTGACAGTATAAAACAAGCCTGTGCTTGAAATGGCCCTGAATCACGATGTTAAGATTACTTTTTGTGTTGTATAAGATTATATCATATGATAGCTTTGTGAGGAACTGTGTGAAGGTACGACTAAAAAAAAAAACTATCCCATGATTTACATTACTTAAGTAACTCATTTTACCATTTCACTGTAAAAGTAATATAATAAGTGACATTTTTATGCAGTGGTTGCCAGGTAATTGCACACACTGGTCACTAAACCATATAAAATATAAATAAAATCACTAAAAACGAATCACTATATACATCAGCGACAACAAAAGTAGTTTTGTAAATTTTTTGGTTAACAAGCACTTTCTGATCAGTAAATAACTTCATTTCAGAAGAAACTGAAGCAGAGATTTGCATTACATTGTGCAAATAAAACATCTTGCAAGATTGTATATGGCATACAAAAACATAAGAATACCTTAATATTTCATTTCAAGTTCTTATTCAGTGTATGAGGTCAGCTAACAGTAAAACAGTAAAAAACAAAACAAACAAAAAAAAAAACTTGTCCTAAAATCCTAAACTGAACTTGTTGACTTGAAAAATACAATAATTAAATCTGACCAACACTTTTCAGGACATTAAGTGTTTCCTGTCTAATTGAGGCTTGCAGAGAAACATTGTAATCAATGTTTCCTCAAACCGTATTATTTCCAGCTCTAATCCTGCTGCTTTATGGGAGGCTTGGATGTTAACATCTTCTGCTGAATGCTTGCATTCACTCTCTCTCTCTTTCTCTCTCCCACACACACAATACAAAAACGCATAAACCTTCACACACTTACCTTGTGAAGTTGGTCTGGCTTTGTCCATGCACCCATCCTAACCCCAAAATCAGAAGCCCCAAATGCCACACGCACAAACCACCCCACATCCTTCTTCTCAAAGAGGCACAGAGAACAAGTCAGTGAGGGAACGGAGGACAGGGGCGAGATTAAGGGCGTGGAGGAGGATTGAAAGAGCGATTCAAGAGGCAGAGAAATGAGAGAAAAAGTGAGAAGGGAAAGAGTTAAGTATCCCAGATGCCACTGCTGCGAAATCGGAGAGAGATACACATTTAAAATTGAATGAAAAACTATAAACAACCAAAAAAAACAAAAAAACACTCTCCATTACTTTCCACAGCTGTTTGTCTGTTTTGGGTTGAGATGTGTCTATTCAATAAGTCGTATTTTAAGGGTAAATTACAGTATGTTTTCCTTGCTTGTAAAATCCTCAAAGATATATGATTTTGAAAAGTGATATAAGAGCAAATATGTGTTGTTTAGTTTTCTTCGTGGTTATATGCTGTAGATCTTTCTCTCTCTTGGTAGGCCTGTCGTTACATTGCGGTGCAGGGAAAGAATGCAAGTCGAGCCAAACTTTCTTACCAGGGCACTGGCACAAGCAAACATGTTATTAAATGCTTTTTATATAAAATTCCCTTTTATATCTCTCATTTAGCTATGTGCAATAATCATCAGGTTTTTGTTTGTGTGCATCACACTTATTTGTACGTGTTTGTAATTTGTGTGCGTGTGGGCTTTTGTTTGTGACTGGAAAAACCTCTGTATGTGTTTTTATAGCTTAGTGGACATTCTTGTCTACTAAAAGCCTATGGTTTGGTATGAAAACTGCTTATTTTAATTCCCTCTGCCTCTTCCAAAGCATACAGTGTACTATTCAATCATATACACACAGTGTATGCTTACAATTTCTTGTTTTAACCTCGATACTTGGAATATTTGCAGACCACAACAGTGTGAATCATAATCTTTTTATTCTTTTTCATATACAAAGAAATACACAAAATACTTACAAACTGTTCCAGGACAACTTGAAGTCAAAGATCACATGACTGAAACTGACGGAGAAAAGGTAAAACAAGGGAAAATGCTGATTGCCAACACTCACTTGTTAAAGGGTTAGTTCACCCAAAATAAAAAAAATTCAGAATTTGTTCACCAACATGTTTTTTCCTTTTCTGTGAAACATAAAAGATGAACTTCCAACTTTTTTTGGGTGAACTACCCTTTTAAAACTCCTCCTTTGACGGTACAGTTCACATAGAGTACCATTAGAAGCCTCCACTCTTTCGACCCAGTAACGGACGGCAGCTTTTTCTGGCCGTGACCTCTGAAGCTTCCCTTCGCTAAGTGCTACTCTCCAAGAAGATGCATTGAGCTACAAATAGTCTTTGAAAGTTCACGGTTGCCATGGTTACTGTAGTGACATCTAAGTGGTGAAAGTGAACTGTAACAGACCGATGAGACTCTCTGTGGAGCTGCAATGCATTTCACACAATTAGCTTCAACAATTAACAATTTTGCACCAATAATGTATAAAAAAATATACAGAACCATCAAAAAAAAATGTTGTGTGTAAATTTGGTCAAAAATTCCTACTTTGTATATACCTGTAAAAAAATTACAATAGCATTTCCGTAACATCTGGGAAATGTCCAAAAGCACAAGGTGAGAAACAGTTAGACTGTCCTCAAAGGCAGTGAATCTGTTCTCCTGTCTAACTGTACATCTTACAACACCTAAATCAACTTAACACCAGAGTTTAAAGGTCTGTTCATACTAATAATGATAACTGTAACCATAACTATATTAATGCCCACACCAAGGGATGATGATGATGTTTATTTTTAAGCATGCGCTGCAGTTCTGTCATTTGCTGCTTTAAAGGATCAAGCTCTTTAAAGTTGGATTGATATTTTGGAAAAAATGTTCTGGAAGTCATTATCGTGTTATATAGCTGCAGTGTGGACTTCCCTATTCTTATAGAATTCGAAAATTAAAGCTTTATAGTTATAGTTAAGGTTATAGTTATCGTCCTTGGTTTGAAGAGCTCTTAACCCATTCAACAACATTTGAAATAGTTGTTTAGCACGCCACAAAATGGGTTTCTGCAGGTGACTAGAACTGGAATTGAACAGGTGGCGTCTCAAGGTCAAATCCAGAGTGGTCTAAAGCTACATACCCTTTATTTCCTGCTAACAGATCATAACTTCTGTGCAATAACAAAAAATATCCCAAATTTTTGATAATCACAGTCTTTCAACAAAGCATTTCTGCTTTACATTCAGCATCTGTCAGCCTTCCTGGCTAATTAGCATTTATTTATAGAAATAAATAAATACAACTGGATAATTTAATGTGTACACAAAAGATGTCATCAGAATCCCACTGGCTCATTGTGTCTTTAGTGTGTCATCTGTGTTAGTGAGGCACCCATTTCCTCCTCGATCTGTGAGGTCACTTCCTGTTCTTCTATCATCATTTCTTGGTCATTGATTTGTGATGACATAATAGTCCCATTGTTCTCAACCTCTTGGTCTCTGCAAGTCTTGTCTTCTCCCTCAGCCGCGCTCTTCTCCATGGCTGTGTCTGCTCGGGTGTGTTTCTCAGCAGTGGCGCCCTCTTCTGTCACCTCTAAAACACTGCAGAACTCCATCTCGTGGATCTCCACATCGAAAGGGGCCGCAGAGGGGACCGAAGGAGAGGACCTACAGCCCACACATGCCTGAGAGACACATTGCATATAAATAAAACAGTCACGACTGAGTGTTTAGTGGAGTATTGTGGGAGTTATTGTCTGAGAGACTTAAACTTACAGAAATGTTGATAGCACGAGGCAAGCGTCCAGTACGGATCCAAGGGTGAACCTGGCTCAACTCGCTCTTCTGCTCCTCAGTGAAGCGAGGCTGCTGTTTCTGCATGGCTCTCAGAGCAGCACGGTCCTCTTTCAACACAGAATCTCTGTCTCTGTTACAAAACACATTTACTTGTTTAGTTAACTTTTAGTCTTTTTCAATGGGTTTGCAGTAAGTTTATGGGATGTTAGCATGGAAATGCATTTTTTTTTTCCTATGCATGTGATGTGTGACATTTTACGTCATAACGAGATGTATTAAAGTATATGTTTGAGTCAGTAATGGTGTTGTATAGTAATGGGAATCAAATTCTGGAAATTTGACAATGATTCTAGCTGCAGAATTTGCTAGGCATGCCAGGTGCCAAAACAAAACAAAAACAATTTTCTATTTACAATATTTTAAATGGAACATTATTTTTTATGTTTTTTATACAAAAAACCCCCAAAACAAAACACTGATTTGTTTTAAATGTAACTGACACTTGATTCCCAACTCTAGTGATGAAAGTAGTGAAATCTGTACAGTGTTGATATTAACCTGACGGGCAGCTGGTAGGTCATCATAGTCTTTTCATCTGTGTTGGCCATTAGAAGCCAGATGGGGTCTTGTAGGACGCATTTAATGAACTGTGCCTCTCCATCACCCCCTGCTGTCTGATTGCGGGAGTGGCTGTTCTCTGATGAGTCCACACTGCCAAAGTACTTGCTTGTATGGCTGCTCTGACTGCTTCCTGTTAAAGTAAACAAAAAAAGAGGGAAATTAAGTCATTTAATTCAAGTAACACTTTTTAAGTAACAACTGCTGAATGGCATTCAGTTCGTTCATACCAAGTAACAGTCTAATCCTTACTAGGGCTGCAAAACGATTAATCGCGATTAATCACAATTAAAATAAAAGTTTATGTTCACATACTCTATGAGTATACTGTGCATATTTTATATATATACACACACACACATACATACAAACATATACAGTATGTATATATTTTAAAAAATATTTGTATGTATATATTTATACAGTAATAATAATTTTTTATTTTGAATGCGATTAATTGCGATTAATCATTTTGCAGCCCTAATATACTGCCTAAAATTGATCCATTTATAACTTTATTTATCCATTTATTGAACTTACTAGTTCCACTTCCTGATGAGCTGCAGCCATTGGACCCTGATCCAGAAGACCCCAAGCCCGACCCAGAGGAGCCTGTGCCTGATGAGCCAGAGCCTGAGGCGGCTGAGCCAGTGCCCGAGCGAGAGTCCTCCTGTAATAGCAGGTCTAGCAGATCACTGGAGGTGGACATGGCATCTTGATTGGACTCATTTGTTTCACCCTGCAAAGGACATTAAAACCACAGACCATTACTAAATGACATGATTAAATAAATTACATCAGGATCGTCTCAGCTTATTACTCAGAATGCTCTCTGATGAATGCTACGTGTTCTGATTTAGAATTCTTTTCACCAGTGGTAAAACCGATCTCTTATTGGATGAATCTCAAAAAGGCTGTCAAAAACACATCTGAGCACATTTCAATGCCCAAGTTAAAACATAAAAACATGAGAAATATAGAATATTGGAGGAGATTTGATATCAAATGTTTAATAAAATAATCTCAATAATCCCAAAATGCCTTTATTTTCTTTATGAAAAATACTAAATTATTTATATTATATAAAATAATACTTTTTAATATTATTTGCATTAATTGTATGCAGTGGTGACAGGTGGCAAGTATTATGTTATAGATATTAAATTAAATCAGTTTTTTTACTGATTGTTGAATTTCCAATTTTAACATGTTAGGCTAATATGCTAATTAGTTGCTACTAAACATCGCTGTGGTATAAAAATCAAAATCAAAATGATCGATCGTTGTAAAATTGAGCTGGTATTAATATCGAATACTGAAACATAACATCATTTTAAATAATCAGTAAGCAAATTAATCCAACAGTCCATTTCCTTACATTTTCATTCTCTTTTGAGTCCACCGCTGGACCTCTCTGATTGGAGGGGGCCTGTCCTCCTGCTCCACCTCCTTGTCCCACCATAGGAGATGTGGTCTGTTGCCCTGATGCCACCTCAAAACGATTGCTCGGTGACTCCTCCAGCTGCAGCAGATTTAAGGGCGAGGAGCATCTGGATTGAAAGAGAGGAGACTCTGCTCCTTCTCTCTCAGGGGCCTCTCTTTGGCTGTAGGATTGTGGGGTGCTGGAGCGAGAGTGGGCGCGTGGGACAGGCGTCGGGACCTGACAGGGCATAGGGGAAGCTGTGTTGACAGCAGGGAAAGGGAAAACTGAGTTTGTGCTGTAGAAGGGCTGAGGCATGCCCATGTTGGGCTGTGGGAACATGTAGTTGGGTAATACCAACGCCATCATCGGGTGGACCATGGGAGGTGCCATCTGCGAGTTCTGAAGGGGGAAGCGTAGCCCTGTCTGTATGCTGGGGTCCGAGACAGGATGGGAAAGAGGGGGATAGACGGGATATAAAGGAAGGATGCCAGGTGGGTACGGGACAGAGGGAACGCTAGCTTGTGACCCTGAGGTGGGCCAGGAGGAGGAGCTAGCTGCAAGATCCATGGGTATGGAGCAATTAGACGGCCTGTCCAGAGTGGGAACCCCTCTTAGTGGGCCAGCTGGGCTACAAGACCCTGTCTGCTCTGAAGCTTCCTGGTGCTTCAGTCTTTTGCCTCCTCGACCACGTCTACGCCCACTACTACCTGCTGCTGGGTAATCACGAGAGCAGCGCACACCTAAAATTAAGAAAAAGAGATCCATTATTGATCAAAGGTTTGGAATAAATACGATTTTCTCTTTTTGAAAGAAGTCTCATATGCTCACCAAGGCTTTTCATTCATTTGATCAAAAATACAGTTAAAGCAGGAATATTGTAAAATATCATTACAATTTAAAATAACTGCATTCCATTTGAATGTTTTAAAAGATCATTTATTCCTGTGGTGTCAGAGCTGAATTTTCAGAACTTCAGTTTCCAGTGTCGTATGATTTATCAGAAATCATTCCAATATACTGACTTGGCGCTTCACGGTTTTAAGTTATTATGGGTGCTCAATTATTAACAATGGTTAATAATAATCAGTGTTGAAAAAGAATGTTTTTGCTGTTTAACATTTGTGGAAATAATGATACTTTTTTAGGATTCTTTGAAGAATACAAAATTCAATGAACAGAAATAAAATACTTGAAATAAAAATATTTTTAACATTATTAACGTCTTTACTGTCACTTTTTTTTATCAATTGAATGCTTTCTTGCTGAATATAAATAGTCTTTTTTTTCATCTTTCTTACCCCAAACTTTAAAATGTTAGAGTGTCACGGTTTCCACAAAAAATATTGAGCAACACAACTGCTTTTCTCAATATTACTGTTTTACTGTATTTTTGATCGCACAAATGCAGCCTTGGTGAGCATAAGATACAGATCAAATAAGATAGGGTAGTATACATGAAGAATAATTTTGTTGTGTTTGTTGTTGCATGAGCACATCCTTACCTCTTGCTAAAGGTACAGTTGCTCGTTGGCGCACAGCTGAGGTTTGGTCAAACACTCTGAGTTTGCTCAAGTCTTTGAAGCGACACATAAAGTTCTGCTCTTCTTGCTGTGTGTGAGCCGACAGAACCTCTTTTGTGAGACCTAACCTTTCTCCTCCTCCGGATCCTCCAGCTACCCCTGGACCTCCTCTTCTCCCTGCATCCCTATCAGGAGCAGGGCTGGGGGGCAGAGAGGGCGCTGTTATGTGAGGAACTTGGAGATGAGCAACAGGAGGAGCAGCATTTGGAGTAGGCGGGGCTTCCTCCATTATGATATCTGTGGGAGCAAGGTAAAACAAGAAGAGGGGATGAGATAAATAAAAACTAGGGCCCCAAAAAAAATGGCCACAAGAACAAAAAAAAAGACTATGATAGCTTTGTGGTATTATGCGTCTTTGGTGTCCTCTCTATTTCCTCTGAGATACACACACACTTGCCCACCTGACTCAGGAGGTTTCTTGTCCCCCACATGGACGATGGTGCTGCTGAAACTGCATTGAGAGGTGACCGAGGCTACACTTTCAGCTTTACTGTGCATGGCCATTGGGGGTAACAATGTACTCTCCTCTACCAGAGACACAGACGGACCTGCAGGTTAGAGTATCTGTTAATACTAGTGTTGTTGTCAAGACCACCTAAACAAAGACCATGTCGAGAGATCAGAGTGTCGAGACCAAGACAAGACCAAGACTTTGAGGTTTGAGACCAAGATTTTGAGATGTTGAGACCAAGACATGACCATGATTTTGAGAGGTTGAGACCAAGACAAGACCAAGACCAAGGCACGGCAAGACCGAGTCAAGATCAAGACCAAACCAGCTCTCTTGAAATTCATCTTTTCAGGAATAACTTTTAACCCTGGGTAAAGTATAATTAGTGTAAACCGGGAAGCAAGATAACCCAGGATTCCTTTTACCCAGGGTTTAGAATGACCCAATGATAAGCCCTTACAGAGCTGTTACCAATAAAATAAAATCACTAACAACAGAATTCATCTTTGCTACGTGGCACAGAAGCTGCATCTGAATTAGTACAATTACAACTTCAGAAATATTGTTGAGACTTATCTTTTAAAAATAACATTTTGAAAATAGAAATATAAATGGAAAAACTAAATGAATATGAATATCAAACTAAAGCGGCCAAATGAGTATGCCATTTATTCAGCCGATTCATTCAAAGCAACTGATTCATTCAGTAACAAATCACCACTGTGTGTTGCTCAGAAACTCACTACAAATCTTCTATGGATTTTTTTTGGAACTCTTTTCATTGCTGTTTTTCATTTTTTGGTCATATGTATTAAATTTGGTGAATTTTTTGACATAGGTTCCCATTAAATTCTGACTAGGCACAACAGTACCAAAAGAAATCAAATTAGAAACAAGTTATTGAAGCAGGAACTTTAAATCATTACATTAAGGTTGTTAACAAATAAATCAGACAGTGCACCAGCAATTTAGTAATATTTCTGCAATTGTGGTCTTGTCTGGTCTCGAAATAAAATCCAGAGAGTCTTTTTAGTCTGAGACCAAGACAAAACTTAGCACAAATGCAGTTGCAACCATGACAAAACCAAGACCTTCAAAAAAAAAAAAAAACCTCTTAAAGTAATAGTTCACCCAAAAAATAGAAAATTCTGTCATTAATCACTCACCCTCATGTTTTTCCAAACCCTTAAGACTTTTTTTTTCCATCTAAAACCTGTAAGACTTTGTTCATCTGTGGAATACAAATTAAGATATTGATGAAATCTGAGAGCTCTCTAACCCTGCATAGACAACAATGCAATTGCAATGTTCCCAGGCCCAGAAACGTACTAAGGATATCGATAAAATAGTCCATGTGACATCAGTGGTTCAACTGTAATTTTACAAAGCTATGAGAATACTTTTTGTGCGCAAAGAAAACCAAAATAATGACTTTTATTCAACAATTATTCTCCTCCAAAATCATGTATTCCACCATTATGGAGAGTACCATGATGCATGCGCATTTCTTTCCTCTGCACATAAACAAGGCATGTTCTACGTCAGCAGCACCACACACATGCCTTGCTTATGTGCTATCAATAATGGCGGAAGACATGATTTGGAGAAGAATTGCTGAATAAAGTTGTTACTTTTATTTTCTTTGGACACAAACAAGTATTCTCGCAGCTTCGTAAAAATTACAGTTGAACCACTGAGGTCATGTGGACTGTTTCCACGCTGTCCTTACTATGTTTCTGGGTATGGGAACATTTCAGTTACGTTGCTGTCTATGCAGGGTCAGAAAGCTCTCGGATTTCATCAAAAATATCTTAATTTGTCTTCTGAGGATGAACAGAAGTCTTACAGGTTTGGAACGACGTGAGGGTTAGTAATTAATGACAAAATCTTCTTTTTTGGGAGAACTATCCCTTTAAGATCGGTTTTGAGTACTACAACACATTAATACATTAATACACATTAATACATTAATACACAGCATATCTTTAGTACTGTAGTCTATATACCAACTGTATATAAACTCTATATGAACTGTGACATTTGATCCTTGGTGAATAAAAGTATTCATTTAGTTTTTCTTTTTCTTTCTTTAAAAAAAATTTAAAAAATAAAATATATATATATATATATATATATATATATATATATATCTGACCCCAAATGTTTGAACGGCACTGTACATTTTAAAATGCCAGGGGCCAAATTCGGCGGTATTCTAATGTAAACTTTTGGTGTATAATACATTAACATATAGAACATTCAGAAAGTCTAGCTCACAAGCATTATTTTGCAATGCTTTCTCTTCAGTAAAATCACTTCAAAATGTCACATTTCATAACCAATATTCATGAGTCAAACCTTCACCATATTAGTGCTCTTTAGTGATGTGGCATGTACAAATTAGTGTGAACATACATGCCACTGTAAGTAAATAGAGTGTGCTCAAAACTGGCACTTCAGTTTTCTTCTGTATCAAAATTGTATCATTGAATTAAATTTTAATGGTAGTTGCATTGTAATAGACTGTAGACATGTAACTGCATTGAATTAGTACTGTGCTGCAATAGTTTATGATTGGAGCATCACCTTTAGCATTGCCTGGAGTGTCCTGTTTGTCATCATCAGAGGTGGAGGAGGCAGTGCAGGAGGAAGAGCCACACTTCCTCTTCACCGTATTTGGGACGTTACAGCTCTCCAGATACCTGATGAACCAAATAAAACCATGAGTCCATGGCCTGCCATCGAATTGCCATCACAAGGACTAAAAACGCACACTGTGCATTAAAATGATCAATCTGAAATTCACAACACATAATCAGTGATAGACATCACTATGATGATCTGAAACACGAACCTTACGATGCTATCTAAGCAGTTGATTTGCTGATAAGAGTAGGTGGATGGTGGCTCCTTCTGCATGATCATGGAGGGTGCGGAGCTCTTTAAGGGTGGAGCAGCACTAGGACAGAGACTGCCACTTGGCTTGGCTGCTTCAATTGCTTTCAGAGCACCTATTTATCAGACAGAAAATATCTTAAGACTAACAGCCTTCAAAAAAAGAAATGAATCAGAGCAACTGAAGGCTGTCCTTACAGTAACATTGAATATACTGTGAGTGGTTGTGTACCTGCGGTGGAATGCTTTCTAGGAGGAGGTCGGTTGCGGGATTCAATGAAGACTTGTTGTCCACTGGTCTTCACCATGTGAACATCTTTGCAGATTTGCTGGAAGGTCATCTATTTGAAAAGCAGTTCGTTTAGTTTAAGTGTTTACTATCCATCTCTGGCCTGCCTTTTATGTCTATGAAGAGTACTAACAAGCACTTTAATACTTTATAGTGTTCAAGCTCAAGAGAAATGTACTTTGTATTCGGTCACATATAGATTGAACCTTCTAAAATGAGGGGCTTTAATGCTGTGTCTTTAAACACTCACAGGTTTGTGGAGCTGCGAGGGGTCCTCCAGACCAGGTCCACTGCTGTCTGATGAAGAGGCGGCACTGGGCTGGTGCTCGTGGGATCCGTTGCTGGCCAGGCTGCCGTAGCCCTGAGAGCTGCCGCTGTGAACGGGCTGCACCAGGAGCCTGTGGATCTGCTCACTGAGTTGAGCGATGTCTGGGGACAGGGTCCGCTCCTCCAGACCCCTCGGCAGAGTAAAGACGTCCTCATTCAGCGGAGAGCTAGAAGGAAAGAATCAAGAGTTAATTGTGTGTATGTACAGAGTACAGCAAGTAGAATATTTGTGTTTGTTAGTGATGGGGATTTTGAGTTATTCTAGAAAATCATATTACTAAAAGGCTTCAGTTCAGTTCAGATTCACTGATTCAGTGACTTTTTCTGTGGTACATCAATACACCAGTACATTAGGTGGCAAACAGTGAGTGTCTTTTTGAGTGTTATGAGCAAGCCATTAAATCATTCACTCTAAGGATCAGTTCAAAAACCCTTCACTAAAATCGATTCAGAATTTGAATGTTATATTGTGTGTTATATTATTGACCATACCAAGATCAAACCAATGCATTTTCAAAAGGGACTCAAAATTACCATTATTTTAATTGTACATGTTATTAGCCTCTGCTTCTGCTTTTGCTTTGATTCCCCTTCTTTAACAAACTGAAAGACTGTGTGAAGCAGTAATAATGTGTGCATGTATACAGTATTTGTGTGTAGAAGCACTCTGAGTCACCGCATGTTTTGAGCTCATGAAAAATCTGTCTGTGTCACCATGACAGAGCATGTGCTTATGAGTGTGATCGAGTCTGGACACCTTACATACTGGTGTGTGGGTGGTATGTGATTGAGGAATTGCGTGTGTATGCTTGTGTGTTTATGCTGTGCACATGTCTAGAAGTGTGAAAAGGGTAGAAAATCGAGATGTGCACTGAAGATGGAGCTAGTTGTGCATATTTACAGTCTAAAAATAACTTTTTGCCACGCCTGTCAATTACAATTGAACTATTAAAAAAAAAAAATTATATATATATATATATATATATAT
>SCHK01443741.1:2825-12843 GCA_004124795.1 Poropuntius huangchuchieni
AAAGATAAACCAGCTTTAAAAAAGGGAGTAAACACATGCATAACAATTGCTAAAATAAAAAAGTTATTTATTTTACATTATATTTACTAAAATAAATAATTTGAAAATTAATCACATGAAAAATTTTTTTAGATTTAAATAAAAGTAACACTTAAAACGTATAAATATGCCAAAAAAAACCCACCTCACTCCTGAAGAACTTCCCTTTACATCTGATGTTACTTATGCCATTTTTTTGTGTCCATCCTGTTATAAATTGGTAATTTGTCACATTTCAATCGAGTCCCGTATTTTTTCTCACACTGATTCACATGCAAATATTACATTTCAAAACTTGTCTTCACTGGAATTAAGCGGCTTTGTCAAACCTGTTATTTACAATCGAATATATCCACTTATTTCCAGTCATGTATTTTGCTTTTTCTCAAAATCAAGACAAAAACACTGAATAAGAAAAGGATGTTCTCGTTTTCTGTCAAACATTACCCTTTATTCCATTAGTTTACAGCTCTAAGCAAATATTTGCATGCTAATGTTTCAAAGGAAGCCGAAAGCTGTATACAGTGTATAACTGCCAAAAACTCATAGGGACTTTTCTCTCGAAAGCCTGCACATGCCAAAACAGTGGTGGAACTGAAAGTGGATCCGCACTGAGTTTGACAGGGTTCAGCTGGCACATACACAGGCCTTTTCCTCTCTCTGATAAGAGCGTTTGTGCTTCCTTTTCCACAGACACCAGAACTTAGATGTATCAAAACACAGCATGTGGAGGAAAAATAAAATGACCGGGCACAAAGCACATGTGCTTGTTGTTGAGTATATGTCTCTGAAAAGATATCATGAGAGTAAATGGCGAGAGAATTATACTGTGCAGTAATTCACTCCCACTCTTACAACAGAGCAACTACATCTGCCCAGCACATCGAACAACTGGATATCTGAAACGTATAATCAGTGACTTCATTAATAATAAATATTCTGCTGCTCGGCCCAAGAGCAAAACAGCCACAAACACAAGACCCTGCTCATCCACATCTGGCCTGAGATAAATGACACCTTAACCACAGAGTATGAAGACAGCACGGCACTCTCTCTCTCTGTGTGTGTGTGTGTGATCTGACTGCAGTCCCGTGGGAACAAAAGCACTTTTAGCAGGTTTTTTTTTCACCGGAGACCCCCTGGCCCACCACAAAATCAATTTGGCTTCATCGGCCAAAGAGCACAGACACACACACACACACACACACATATACGCACACTGATCCACCGTCCAACATACTATCGCCTCACACACTCTCTCACTGTCTTTCTCACATACACAGACTTCCACTTTCCTCTGTCTCTCGCTTTCTTCATGTTCTCTAGTTCGACCCTCTCTCTCTTGTGGCTGAGGGTTGGGTATGAGGTTACAGTTGGGGGAGATATTTCCCATTTGGAATAAGTCAACATCTCTGTATAATGAGATTAGGGCTGGAGCTCCACACTGGGGTTGTGCTGGGCAGGGCAGGGCCGGGCCGGGCCGGGCCGGGCCGGGCCGTGTGGGGGACACATGGCTCCGATCACCCCAGAACAGGTCACCTGATAGCAACGCTTACCATTATCCCAGCCGGAGAAGCGCGGGTGCCATAGTTTTCATACAAAAAAAAAGAAAAAAAAAAAGAAAAATCTTGCACTGAAAAAAATTATTGATGTTGTTAAATAGTAAAAAGAAGCAAAATTTTGTAAATTATTTAGACTTGTTTTCAGAGAATACAACTTTTTTTTTCATCTTTTTCATTTTAATTCCCAAACAGGGATTTATTTTTTTATTTTATTTTTTTGTCATTTTGTAAAATTATGCTAAATTTAAAAAATGTAATTAAAAATAAAACTTAAGGGGAGGAAAAAGCAGAAGAAAGATATATAAAGGTCTTATATAAACACTTTTTTTTTGTTTGTTTGTTTTTACCCTTAAGATTATATATATATATATATATATATATATATATATATATATATATATATACTTTTTCCCCCTTAAGTTTAATTAAAAATAAAACAAAGGAATATATATATATAAAGGTCTTATTATATTACACTGTACAGTACACAAAAAACAAGATTATAGTTATAGTCTAAACATTCTTAAAATGTGATAAAAAAAGCAATATGTAAGGTTTTAAAAAATTTCTTTTAACAGTACACACACACACACAGATATATATATATATCTGTGTGTGTGTGTGTACTTTTGCATGAAAAGCAAGACGTAAGGTACATTTAACTAGGCGTGTGTGTGTGTGTGCGTTTGTGTGTGTGTGTGTGTGTGTGTGTGTGTAAGACCTTACATAATTATTGCTTTTCATGTAAAAGTTTCATGTTTTAAGTATGTTTATATGTTTAGACTATCATTATTTTCTAATACATAATTAATTCTTTTTAGTACTATTATAATATAATTAATAATTATTAATATTATTTTACAATAATAATCTTAATTTCAGTTTTTTTGTGGAGTGACTCTTGGAACACTCTAAACGTTGGCAGCTTTCTTTTCATCGCTTTAGGATTTAATTTGAAGTACACGTGAACTGCATTTTTTTAATTTTTTTTTTTATATATATTTGCATTCTTACAGATAATTAAATTATCCAGCATCCAAAGGCGTGGTGACCTTTGTTTAATTCTTCCTATAAGATTGTTTTAGTGACTCTTGAAAGCTTAAAACAAATGGTTTCATGTGTCAGAGCAAAAGAAAAAAAAAGGAATTTATAATTCAATTACAATCAGGGCCGAGAGCGAGGCAGAGAGGGGGGATGTGCCTGGAGTCCAGCCAGAGGACAGATAAGACTGCACATTAAAGTAATATTATGCTCCCCCTGCCCGTTACCATAGCAACAAACGAAAGGATTAAAAAATACACATGGCGATCAATCTCCAGCGGGAAGGAGAGAAGGAGAGAGAGTTAAGTGCTCTTCGAACGCTCTTTCCACCATCAGAATCATCACTCATGCTTTGACGTACAGACACTCTCTCTCTCTTCTCTTCTGTCTTTTATCTTGTATTGTTTTTCAGTCTCCTCCTTTCACAAAATGTCTGCGCTCCCCTTTTTCTCAGACCAAAATAATGAACTCCCTCCTGAGTCCGATTCCAAATCCACAAATACCGGATTATTACATGGTATAATTAGTGGATTTTAATCTAATTACCAAATCTGTCTTCCTGATCCTCTTGCCACTGCTGTGAAGCTCAACTAAAACGTGTGAGCAGCCACATACTTAAATGGGATCTTTGGTAACTGTACAAATCCTGGCAGACGGATGTAACGGTCCTGGAAGAGTTCACACAAAAATATCAATTCTGTCATCATTTACTCATCATTATTTGGTTCGTGGGACAAAAAAAGTACTAGATGTTATTTCAACACATGAGGATGGGGGCTGTCAGGCTTCAATAGTGATGACAAAAAAGCCTTGATGAGTCATACTTGAATGTAAATAAAATTTTGGGTTATTTTCAGCATATAACATTTTAAATTGTAGACTTTTCAAAACATTTTGTGCATCTTGATTGAACGCACACTGTAAATAATGAAGATTATTTTAATGGCAAAGCACTGTAAAAATGGTTATTGGTAAATTATATATTTGGTGAAAAAGTATAATAGATCTAATGAGACATTTCAATACTGCTAAACTCACATTTCTTGGAAGTGATCTCATAATTTACAGAGAAAAACTATAAATTTACATTCCCAGAATTCCCTGTGTGACAACTTTCTCTTTTAAAACGCTTCTTCTCCTTTTTTTTCTTTCTTTGTTTCTTATATATACAGTATATATAATATATATATATATATATATATATATATATATATATAATTTTTTTTAAATTTTTTTCTGTAGTTTTAAGTAAAAAAAGGCACATTTTTGACATAGAAGCCAGAACATTCTGTAAATATCTCCTTTTGTGCCACAGGGAAGAAATAAAGGGATTGGAATGACATAAATGTAAGTAAATAATAACAGAATTTTTCATTTCCAGATTTTTTTAGCAGTCAAATCCAGAAATAGCATGTGTGTGGTGTAAGTTCAGTACATTCTCAAAGCTACTAGAGAGCTATAAATCAGTTTGTCATTGGTACATATTGATGAAATGTGTAAAAAAACAACAACAACAACATATTCCTTTTCTTTCCATTCCTACAGAAAACTACTAGACCATCCTTCCCGCTTTCTCCACCAGTCTGTTTCTTTCTCTCGTTCTCTCTGTCTCTGAGAGCTCTGACTGGCTGCTTTGTTTCTGATGAGATCACCACCATGCTGAACTAGTGCTAACAAGCAGCAGAGGCACAAGTGTATGTCGAGATATACATCGGACAAGCTGGCATACATTGCAGTAAAAAAGAGAAAGACGTGAGTGTGTGCGTGCATATGTATTTGAGTGAGAGAAAGAGTGAGAGGGAAAAGTCTTTTTGTGCTAATACGTGCAAGTTTTGTGTATCTTACACGGGTGACTAGTTCTGTAACAATAACAGAAGATAAAAATGAACTCAAATCAAATCATACAGGGTAGGCAAGAAGGAAAATATGCAAGTGTGTGTGTGTGAGACTGACTCACCAGCTTTGCTTCTGAATGCATGGATGGAACATGAGGGGAGGAGCATGAGCTGCTGTGGGCGGGGCCTTGCATGCCCATCATGTTGGAGCCCATAGACATTTGCCTCTCCATCTGTACCCACAAATGTGAACATAATACTTCAGAATCAAACACATTAATGCTTGAAACAACTTAAATAAAAATGAACAAGCAAGCAACAGTGTAAATGTGAGTGTATGTCCTAAACATTTGGCAACAAAATTACAGAAAAACGAGAATTAGTTACAGCTTACTTCTAACTAGTTAAATGATTAAATCTTCTCTTGAGGCAAAATATAAACATTTTAATGTTTTCATACGTAAAATATGTTTTACAAACATACTTTTTAATTTTTATGTATAATATGAATAGTAATTTATTAAAATAATAATAATAATAATAATAATAATGTGATGTGTTTTTAAGGTTCAGGGAATTAGCTTTACTTAAGAGACAAATTTGCTTTAAAATGTTATGAACTTAATTAAGTTAATTATACAGGTATGTCTTAAAAAAATAGGTAATAAGGTTTTAACATATTTTCTTTATTTTATAAACACCGTAATTATCAATAATTAAATCTTTACTGATAATCTAAAAACTTTATAATGGTAGGTTTTTATTATATCAATATTTGCTATTAAGTATTGATAAGATTAATAAATGCTGTAGAAGTATTGTTCATTCTTAGTTCATGTTAACTAATGTTGTTAACTAATGTTAACTAATGAACCTTAATTGGAAAGTGTTACCAAAATATTTTTTTATTAATTATTTAATTTATTTATAATTTTTGACATTTTTATTTACATTAATATAACATTATTGTTATTTTAGGTTTAGGGTCATGCTGTAGTATATAAAAAAAGCTTTATATGTAAAAGTTAAAGTCTTATTTAGATAAGGTAGGTAAAAATATATGTGTGGTTTGTGTACTTGTTTATGCTACATTGTGGGGACCGGCCTGCCGATGTAGGGTTGGTGTAGGGCGATAGAAAATATGGTTTGCACAGTATAAAAACCATTACGCCTATGGAGAGTCCCTACAAAAATGGAAACCAGTGTGTGTGTGTGTGTGTGTGTGTGTGTTTATCTATGCATCATCTGCAACTCTGTGGGAAAAGCAGCAGTCAAAGACAAGCTAAGAGAGGAAGCTGAATACTGCAGAAGTGTGAAGCTTAAAATAGGACTATTAACAAGACCATAAACTAAACCAAAGCTCAGTTCTGTGAGAAAGACAGAATGTCTTAATTCAGAAAGTCTCAATTAAATGTGCACGAAGACTGAAATTGAGGTATTAGATGTTTGCACTTATACAAAGCGTGTTCTGGTGATTTACGCTCAGTTTAAGGTGAGAGAAACTGTAAAATGGTACTTTCAATGTGTGTGTGTGTATGTGAGATTGAGAGAGAATGGGGGTCCAGTTACTAAAACCCAAGATCTCACTCCGACCCCCCTTTCCAACCCCCTGATGACCTATAGCAGGGTGAAAGCGCAGCAGTCCGCTGTAATTATTGGAGGAATATTTGGTTTAAAAATATCACCCCACCCGGCACCCCTTTCCTGGGATGTCAATCGAGATTGAAAAAAACCCCTAGTTTAATTTAATCAACTCTGTGCTTTTACCTCCATAGCCAACATGGACTGGCTTATGTTACAATGAGAACATGTGTCGTGTCATTAGAACCCTGATATGAGCAGCTCACACACACACACACACACACACACACACACAATCCTTCCTCAGCCTGCATTCAGGTTCCTATTGACATATCTGAAATATAATAAAACCAGATTGAGCACTGGTAGAAAATTACACCTCTGCTGCTGATGGGCTTCCTGATAAAGCAGCCACTGATATGGGTCACAGCACTGGAAAAGGCATTAATTTAAAGCAGACCGCTGAGAAAAGCATGAGAATGGTCTATGAGAGATGAGTTTGTGTGCGTATTAATGCGTTTCGGTTGTCAGAGGCATCAGGAAACCATGACTGGGAAGTGTAAATGCATTGTGTGTGTTTGTGGGTTTATTTATGATCTCACAGGCATCAGAACAGCAGACGATCCTTGCATAGTCGGGTCAGGCAACGTGCCAGGCATGGAGGCCGGCAGAGGCTGTCGCTGTCTGTTCCTCAGGTGCAACAACGAGGAAAGAGAACCAGGCACTGGCCTAAGAAAGAGAACCAAAAGAGAAATAAAAATGAAGGAAAAGGGAGATAAACTGGTTTCATCAGATTGAAGTTCAGAAGAAAAATGACGTCAGAAAACCCATTCGCCATTATTAGGAAATTGTACTATACATGCGGCGAATCTAGTTCTCGTTTCCATTTGTCATAGTTCCTAAGAATTTTCAGTGCCTTATTCGGTCTTACTTTATCATATAGTTCATAGAAAAATGACAAATCTGTTGGCATTTACTCATCCTCATGTTGTAAGTTTAGGAGATATTTAAGCAGAATGTCCAAAATATAAATAGATACATATAAATCTCATATAAATGTGTCTATGATCAAATATTTTGAAATTTTAGATAAAATAATGGTAACACAACAGTATAGGGACCAATTCTCACTATTAACTAGTTGCTTATTAGCATGACTATTATTAACATATTGGTTGTTTGTAACGTACATACTCTGCATAACCATATTCTAAACTTACCTAATACCTAAACTTAGCAACTATCTTACTAACTATTAAAAAGCAGCAAATTAGGAGTTTATTAAGGCAAAAGTCATAGTTAATGGTTTGTTAATAGCGAGAAATTGACCTTAAAATAAAGTGTGACCAAAATAACACATGCCAAGTTCTAAGAAATGTACTCGTTGTACTCGTATGGCATTTTCAAGAAAGGTTTACACCCTAAAAACATCTCTAAGATGGCTCTAAAAGTGTAATTTGGTGTAATGATCACATAAAAAATTATAATTTTCTTTACACCTTACAGTAAATACATGTGTGTACACAATTGAATGTTGTTGTTATTTTTCACAAACATTAAATTCATAAATGTAGCTGATATCTCATTCAGTAAGACACTTACTGACCTTGAAATATAGTTATGAATGCCTGGCTTTTTTTTTTTTTAAACCAATAGCGTCGTCATTGACCCTTATAACAGAATTAAATTTTTGGGTGAACTATCCCTTTTAGAAGTATTCAGGCATGCACAGAGTGGCAGAATGGCTTTCCCAGCAAGAGACATTCTGTTGGAAGCACTCAATGGAGGTTTACTGGCTCTTGTCTTAAGGCTGATCAAACCCCACATTCTTCAATAAAAGCTTGGGTGTGGATAAATACAAAAAAGATGGCGAGATGAATTTGACATAACAGCTTGTCACAAATCTCTCTCATAGTTAGTGAAGCCTGCAAACATATCTTTAAAAGGTTCTCTCATACATGTAATGGACTTAACAGAACCTCAGTTGTGGCACACAACATATATTTTCAACACAAAAACCACACAACTTCCTCTCTGTGTTGGCACGAAGCTGTCAGTATACTCCACTTCCTCTGACTGAACTGATATTTAGGCAGAATGTGTCAAATATAGCACTCACTAACTTCACCATCATACCACCTATAGACTTGGACTACCACACAGTGTGGAGAAACGCAGCTTGTCTGAATAACCTTTAGCCTCAGATGACAAGCATTATTTCGTTCTGATTGGAGAGCTGACGGACAGCTGAAAGGGAAAGGAGGGGGTCCCCACCTGAACAAATACCTGTATTTATCCGGCCTAAATAGCAGCATTTACACTGCATGATTACTGTGTACGTATACACACACACAAGCACATACGGTCATTAACATTCTGACATATTGTCATTTGTGTCTAACGCTCCAATCCATCACATGCTTAACAACCTCACATCTCTGAAACACACACATATACACACCCATTTCAGATTTGGCTCATATTTTAAAGGAACAGTTCACCCCTAAATAAAACTCACATTACTGTGAAAACTACTCTTTTCCATAAATGAAAGTGAGGCAGTCAAGCACCAAAATCCACAAAAACTAACAATAAACTACTGTAAATTTGTATAAACATGTTTTTTTTATAAATATTCCTCTCAGCTGACAAATCTCATTTGCGTTTACATATATTCAAACATGCAGTGTCTCAAAAACGTGTGTAGCTTCTTAATACTTGAAATAGTGTACTTTTATTGGACTTTATGTTATATTTGGTGCTTGAAAGCCCCAATCTCATTCACTTTCACTGCAGTGAAGCCAGGATATCATGTAAAATGACTTCCACAAAAAGTGTTCTACAAAAGACAGTGTGTGAAAATGGCATGAAGGTGAGTATAAGTTCACAGAAGATGAATTTTGCAGTGAGCTATTCATTCGCTCTAACATATTTAGCAAAACAATAAATAAAAGCTAACAACATTAGCATTCCGCTAATAACACAAAACCTGCACTCATTAATCGCCACTAAATACCTAAACTGCATCCAAAATAGCATACTCTCTGAGTAGACTTTTGAATTTAAGTACTTTGTGACTACATTCTATTAAAGTATAAATGTGTATAGGCATATTCATCATGTTCTCATTTTCTCCTGTTGTGTCTGCCATTCACAACTCTTCTCCCATGGTCCATTGGACGCACACTTTAAAATCTCAGCCAAATTAGTAAGTAATTCAGATGAATATGAATACTATGAACTCTGACATAGCCTACTACTCTTTTCACATACTTAATGGTAGGGAAGTACTATATGCATATTCAGAGGCAGCCTGAGCTTGTCTCTTTTAGTTTTCTAGTGTAAAATGAATACAAGGGAATTTTTAGATGATAAAAAAAGATTTACATTATTGTGGTGGACAACAGCCACAGCTCAGCTCTGAACCACCATTCAGCCAACATAGGCTGAAGAAAAAATAGTCTTGGCCTGTAACCACTGAGGTGAAGGAAAAGAGAGTGGGAAGCAGAGAAACAGAGAGCGGGGCAACTCTCTACGGGCCAGTCCTGCTGCACATTAAAACTCAGCGAACAGGAAACGGTCCTAATTAAGAGCTCAATCTGGCCAACGGGAAGAAAGACGCTTTAGATGCTGTACAGGTTCCCTGTCAAACTCGCTCACCTGCTGCTCAGCGAGAGAGAAATAAAAAGTGCGTGTCAACAGAGAATACAGAATAAACCTGTTATGAAAGGGCAAAATATCATAAGACAAAAACTTTCCATACACCCAGAATTACTGCTCACGTGGGTGTACATCAAGTGCATGACTGTCTGTGTGTGTTAGTGTGTTCGTATGGTCTAGTGTATATTTTGTATTAACGACAGGCTGTCATTTCAGAGGGGATAATAAGACCCCCGGAGGGTGAGGGGTGGGCATATGTACACACTCAAAAACACACACACACACACACACACACACACA
>SCHK01443745.1:0-15512 GCA_004124795.1 Poropuntius huangchuchieni
ATATATATATATATATATATATATATATATATTCCACAATATTATATATTTTTTTACTGGTTTTATGATTTTTTTTTTTTTATTGTATTTTACTTTCATCAAATAAACGCACAACTGGTGTGCAAAAGAAAATTCTTTCAAAAAACAAAACAAAACAAAAACAACAACAAAAAAAGCCAAAAGTCTGCATTACAATGGAGCCCTGCAAATGACATATGCAAGAAAAATAGATGTTAGAGGCTATAAATTAAGCATTCATTCCCATGACTTATTAATTTGTGGCCATGTTGTAATAATTTGTTCCCTTGTTTTAATTTAGTTATATTGTGGCCACAATTTAAGTAAAACAAGGGAACAAATTAGTACAATGTGGCTATGATCTCTTGTTTTTTTTTCACCCACATGTCATGTGCTGGGCTCAGTGCATTACGACCGTAAAACACATGCAAATACTGAAGTCTATCAGAACGTAATGGATCAACCCAAAAACCTCCACAAGCCAGCGTTCCAGAACACTCGATTCTACACTGTGTCTCAGAGCATAGCAAACACTTTAGGTCTCTGGGGTCACGTTAGCAAAACAAGGAGAGGAACACTGAAATCAATAGAAAGAGACTATGGGAGAAGAAAATTTTGGTATTAGGACTGCCAAAAATGAATCACAGAATTACTTGGCTTGGGCTTTTGTGGTGAGAATGGCAAGAGTTCAAACTCAAATTCAGGGCCCACAATGGCTGGCCTTAAAGGTTCTCTCATTAGCGTTCTCTGAACGGGAGCACCAGGGTCGTAGTAATGTTCCAAAGTGGGTGCATGAGAGGCCCTTAAAACAATATACTTTCCTTCTGATGTTGCTGTTTCATAAACCTGAGTACACATATGTAAAGTCAGACATGAGGCGGTTCCACCTCAATTTAAAGGTCTGAAAAAAGATGCTGTTAAACTTTTTTGCTTATTTGGTTCAGTACAAGAAAAAAGTTTTGTAAAAATTTACAAAATGGTATTCTCTAAATTAACCAGTACATCAAAAAAAAAGGAGTGAATCAACTTCATTGGGCTCTATCATACACCCGGCGAAAGTGTGTTTGCTAGTTTCAGTCCTACGCAGTTCACATTTTCCTGTCTAGCGCCACATCGTTTAATTAGGAAATAAATTTGCGCCCATTTGTGGGCCAATGGGTGTGCTGGTCTAAAAAAGAGGTGTGTTCAGGCGCATTGTTGGCGAGTTGCTATTTTGAGGAACTGAAAATAGACTGCGCCATAGACCAACTCAAACCTTTTCTAAAGTCTAAAGTCAATGGTGCAATATTTTTTTTGTTATTTAAAGAGCGCATTAGTGGAAAATGCGCCTCTGGGCGGGTGCACAGCGCGCGTTGACTTTGCGCAGCAACACACATGCCAAATATTAAAAACTAAAGGATTACAGTGTAAAAGAATATTATTGTGTAGGCTACATACATATAAAAATGTAATGATGGACAGTCATTGCTTGTATCAGAACTAGGCTACCTATTTGCTCGTGCATGAGCAGATCCGTTTCCTCTCCGGAGACGCGTTCAGTCTTTGCGCCTGAAAATTCCGCCGTGTAATTAGTGAATCCGCCATGGCCCATTAAGTTTTATTCATTAAGATATATTTATGCATTTGGCAGAATTTGTTTTCCAAAGCAGCTTACATTGCATTCAAGCTATATTTTGTCATTTTTTTCATTCCCTGTGACTCAAACCCTATGACTTTCACAATGCCAGAATCCTGCTCTACAGTTTGAGCAACAAAAAATGTTAGTTAAAGTTTAGATCTTGTAGAAATAACTCCTTAACGGTGAAGAGTATTGTTTTTGCACCACTAGCAGCGCTACACAAGAAGTGCAATGTTTGTTTGAGAAGCCGGACTGTGTTGGACATAGTGCTGGGCAGTTTGACTAAAAATTGCTATAATGTTTTTTTTTAGTATTCTGCCAGTTTCACAGTTTATCACAGTTTGTCCTTGTCTAATTTTTGATGTAAATTACATTGTATAATTTCGAAATTTAAAGCAAAAACAGAATGGTCTGACCTTAGCTTTGTGAAATGATGCTAAATAACACATATCTGCACGAAACAGAAGCAGCAGACAGACTGAATGAGATTGCAAATTCACTCTCTGACAGCAGGGGGCTCTTATGGAACAGTAGCAATAGAACCTAACCTAAATACTATATTAATATGCATTATGTGGAGCAAGAGTAAAAGGAAAATCCAATCTAAACTTTTCTGAAGACAGACAGTTTTCCTCAGAGATACATTAATCCCCCAATTCAGAATTTAGGATTTTCTTCCAATATGTTGCTTAGACACTTGTGTTTTAAAAAAATTCATACCGTGCATGTAATTCAAACTGTTTTACCATTTGAACTGGTATATCGCCCAACACTCGGTGGACTTAATGACACTAGCTGAACTATAGGTGTACGTTTTGGTTGGGACTACCTGTTTGATGGACCAATAGTTGTGTCTGTTCTGCACAGCTAATAAAAACAGAAATGATACACGTCATATTTAAGGTAACAACTATATGTCTCTACTTTTTAGTGTTTTTTCACACTAAAGTTATGGTCAATCAGCAAAGTCTGTCCATTGTAAGTAGTGTAGCTCTACATGAAGCAAAGCTTACTCATAAGTCATGTCCAAACCAAGCAACTTTATATTGAATGCAGTAAATACGCAAGTTAAAAAATGTTGAAACTGATTTAAAATTCACGAGGGGGAATGTTTTGCATCATGTGTATCTCACCCAAAATTCATGATTGCGCAAATCCTTATTTCAGAAGATTTAATTTTGTTTGCAGAGCACTGCACCTTAAAAGCATTTACTAAGGAATTCTGTTTTCACCTCAAAGTCAAGCCCAAAGTATACTTTAGTTTTACATGTATGATAGGATATGACACAAATTTTATCATCAGCACAGTACGCAGGTAAACAAGTATACTTTGGGCATAAAAACCAGTTACTGTAATTGTTACGTTATTTACCATAATTTCAACATTACATCTCACAGTTGTAACTTTGTTTCTCATAATTGTGACAATGCAACTTTGTATCTTACAATGTGACTTATTTCTTATTTTCAACTTAATTTTTACAGATACTATTATTTTTGTACAAATACAGGCGAAAACAGGCTTCCATAGAGAACGAGATAAAAATCAAGCAAAAATATTACATTAGGAGTCTCCATTTCAGTCTCTGTTGTAAATTGGGTTTTGACAAACCGCACATAATACATCAAATGAATAAAAACAGTAAGAAAAGGAAAAACTGGCTGTGTGTTCTTGGACATAGGTTTATAGATGAAATTGAGTTGGCTCTAGGAATTCAATGGAAGCTTGAATTGGAGAGGAGGCCATGAACGAATTAATGTTAAATCAAGAACAAAATAAAGCCTTTGAACAACAGCAAGTAGTTTTGAAAGGATGAAACAGGCTTCCAGCAACAATGTATACTACATTTTCTCTGGTGTACCGCAGAAGAACACAGGAGAGGTTAACAGTAACACAATGCTAATACTAAACAGAGCATTTAGCGCTTAAGGGTAATATATTAACCTCAGTGACATGGGGCACGTGCTTCAGCCTGTCCAAACCCCCAGAGGGATCACCTTTGCTGAATCAAGAGCACCAGACCCCTACTCCTCGCACACGCTTCATCAAAGGGGGGCTGCCTCTGCTGCTTCTCCCGTCCCCCGATGATACAGAAAGTACATCCCAATAAATCACAACCTCTGATCTCCCTGCCAGGAATTCCAGCAAAGATTGCGTTTGTCACACCACTGAGATCCGTGAAATACGGAAACACCGGCCCCGCTCCCCAAGAATCCAGGGAATGCCATTAGAATCCATTCGCCTCTGAAGAGGGCAGTGAACTAAGTTTGAAGATATTTTTGATCATTCAACAATTGAAAATAATCAATCTCTAACTGTGTCCGCATGTTTTGGTCTCGTTGGACCACACACATGCACACACATGCAAAGACACAGACAAACAGAGGTGTGCTTTGCCAGAGACGCTCACATGTGCGTAGGAGTGGAACGTTGGTGTGTTGGTGGGACAGTATTCAAATAAGACTACTGCTGATTTAAAGTTATAGTTCACCCAAAATTGAATTTTTCTAGTTTTCTAATTTTGGACACCACTGACCTTCTTTGTATGGCTGAACATTCTTCAAAATATCTTCTCATACAGGTTTGGAATGACATGAGGGTGAGTAAATGATGAGAATTTGAGTTTTTTGGGTGAACTGTTGCTTTATGCATTATGAGGATGACTGACAGAAAATAGTTCTTCTCAAAAACCTGTCACATTTTTCTTCTCAGTTTTCTTCAGACTTGTTCCATGTGCATGAAAGGAGGAGGAGGAGCGGGAGATGAGATGAGATTTCTCTGTAGTCATGAGAAAAACTGAAGAGCTAAATAATTCCAAATGTCTGTTGCTGTGCCCGTGTGCTACTGGGATAAGAGCCGGTGTTCTCTGTAATATTAAAAGAGACACTGATGGCACTCCAACAACAGGAATTTGTGAGGTAAAGCAGTGGAAAACAATCAAAATCGCTGATCAAAGGCACGATGAATGACGTTTGGCATCTCAATTTATAGTAAAGGGTTTTGGTTTCACACTCAAACCTTTAATGTGGTATGGCCGTGTATTAGTCTTTTACACCATGGAAGAAATCACAGCCAACTCGCCAGAGAACAAACCACATATGGTGCATGTGAAGGTGAATTTTGTGTTGTGGCCGAAATCATCAGGTCACATCAGGTCACAATGTATATCAATACGTGTTTTTGGAGTAGAGAACCAAGTTCGAATCCAGCTTTTCATATTCCTTGCCAGGTCTTGGCTCATTGTTTCTTCTCTTCACTCTCATGTTTATGTTAATAAAATGGAAAAAGGTCAATCATGAAATTGAAACAATATATGACATATTATACTCCATGCATGGTTTTATAATAACGTATATTATTATACATGGTGTACAGTGTTAGTATTTACACTGTGGTGCAATCTTATTTCACCAAGAATACAATGTAAGTCATATGGAGACCTTAATGGGACATGGTGATATGAGAAAATATATTTTATATATTGAAAAATAGTCAAAAAATACAATAACATAAAATGAAATACTCTGTGGCTCACACTCTGTGGTAGATAAAACCTCTTACTAAACACCTTTTAGACAACAGCTCGGCTGTATTATAAACACAGAACATTAAGCATGGAACATGAGCTCAAGTTCAGCCCATTTGCAGCGGAGATAATGTGGAATTCTGAAGCCACAGTTAAAATTCCTGAATGTTTGCAGGGTTCTGCAAGTGGAGATTAATGTTAAAATAAACAGTATATTACATGTAATTATAAAGCATCGTCATGCTTGTCAGCGTGATGCAGAGCCAAATGCAGAGTCAGATAGTTTATAATACTGTTTGCTGCTGTGTCAAAACACTGCCAATACTGAAGGACGTTTCATCAAGAAAGTTTCTGGAAGCCATGCAATACTGCACGTACAAACAAACCAGTTGTCACGAACGTCATGAATAGCAATATTAAAAATTAATGTGGTGACAGCACACAAGTCCTAATAGTTCTACTAAGACAAAGATTCTTGGCACTCGATTGGCCTGAACTCTCAATGACCTTTGCCTCAAGGATGAGCTCTGGTTTGCTTTCTAAGGAGAAGGAATGAGGGTCCTTTTATTGTTCTAAAGTCTCATAAAACACATATACCTATCAGTATCACCTGTTAAAATACACAAACACAAAGCTACTGCTTGTTTTTAAAAAGTGTTGACTATAGTTTGTGTTACCGTTCATACCATCAGTTTAAAACAGTTCATTATGTCTCATAGAAAGGTCACTCACACCACAGTATGAGGTGATTAAAAGTAGGTGGTTTTATTAGATTTTACAAGTTTCAAAACGGGGAAAATGTAAGGAGATAGGGTGAACTGGGGTAAAATAATGTGTGATTTATGAGTACATTATTATTTTTTTTTTCACAAGCAAGTCAAATACCGTGTTCAAGTCCTCCTGGGAAGCCCATACATCATAAGTACATAGTGTGTTCAAGTGAATAAAATGAATAATATATAATAATGATATTTGTATAATATAACAATATCACAGTATGCTTTTTAGCAACCTAATGAATAGCAAACGCTTCACATTAAGTGTACAATTAATGTTTTTTCTGGATATTTTATTATTTTCAGGCTACCACAGAGAATGATGGGAAATGTAGTTATGTAACTCAGAACTGTCAGCTAATAAACCGGCTAAATTATAATAATGGTTTCTGGCAAAATTTCACCATTCTTCATCAACAGAACATAAAAATAGCTAAGTAGCTAAACAAAACCATCTTTGTTTACAATTACTAAATTACTAAACTAGCATACTAATTACATAAGAACAATATTTACATTTATGCATTTCCTAGGAATCAAATAATAATACTATAATAATTTTCTAAAATCATCACCCTTAAAAAAAAAAAACCTAAAGAAGGCAGTGAGTTTGCCTATATTATAGTTTAGCATGACTTCCAAACAGTATAATTTAGAACAAAGCAACTTCTAATAAATGATCTTTAATGTCAAATAATAGGAATATAAGGTCTTCTCCTATATTTCACCCTACCACCCTAAAGTTTGGAGAAAGAAGCATGGATAGCGCCACAGTCAATACATCATAAGGGTCTGCGGAGGGGGAGAGTGAAAAGAGGTGTTTGCAAAAGGAAATGTGCCAGACTGGGAATCTGGAACCTTATTTTATTGTGCGTATAGACTCTGGGGGTCTCCACACTCGACAATGCCAACTATTACAAACATCTCACAGGCACTCTTAACAGTCGGTGTAGCATAATGTATCCCAACCTGATTTATTTGACTTTTACGTACAGGAGTCCAGACGTGTGTCTTGGTGCCCATTGCATTAGCGAAGAATGAAAAAGACAGAAGGGGATTATGTCTCACAAGTCCTAAAAAGGAAACAGACAGACACATTTTTGCAATAGTTTCAAGTCATATAAACTCCAGAGAGAGGGATAAATGTTTTTGAAAATGGGAAAGGGGAAAGTATTATGGCATGGTTGAGGTAGCATGGGTTTGGGACTGTTCAGACCTGCTAAAAAATAAAACGGTGAAGGGCAGCTGGTGTTTCGGTATATGGTTTTTCCGGAATGTCCTGCATAAACATAAGGTTTAGCTTAGCCTCATCACTTGAATAGGCAAGAGAAGGCTTTTTGAGAAAAATTTACAACATTACTTGTAATATTGGGGGATAGATTTCCTCCACACCAGATGTGGTGAGGATGACTTACAGAGACACGTGCACTGAAACACATATCTAGAAGAGGATTCTTGAACCTGGCTGAATGAAAGCATCACAAAATACAGATTTACAATGTTCAACAGTCTTCATTTTCAACACAGGCTCATAGGAAAAATGTGCCTCTACCTACATTTTTGCAAATTTACAAAAGTCTATATCTACAGTATGTTTTGAAATGAACAACTGAGGCTGTGAAACACCAATGACTTTTATTCCTTTTCAGAAATTTTTAATTACAGGAGCAAATTATTGATTTATAAGGACTTTGTTTTGCATGGTTCCTTGTACAATACTATTTATGACTTCAAATCACTGTTACCATATTACATACATTTTGATGTTTGCATCACATAACCAGCTCCATACAGTATGTATGGCTTTTCTCATGTAGTAAACTTGCTCGGTAGCTCACCTGGTACAATACTGTACTTGGTGCCTGGTTTTTATAAAAATGCGTATAAATAGTATACCGAATAAAAACAGAAAATCGTGGTATCAATATGAAGAATTGACTTTGGCGTGGATATGATACGCACGTGTTTGGTGTGCATATGATACGCAGTTTTCGTGTACATATATATGCACCTATCCCACCAACCCCACAACCCTAATCCTACCCATTACAGTATCATGTGCACGCCAAAGTCAATTTCTGTGTATAAACAGTACACCAAATTGAAACATAAAGCTACTGATACACACTTTCATGAGATCAGGTTGGTACTTGTGGTGTGGAGCACTTGAGTCCCATGAAACCTGAATAAAAAAGCTCAAAGACTTGTGAAAGTAAGATAAAATGGCTTTATTTTCTCAGCAAAAGTTTTATCATCTCACGTTTAGATTTGTAAACAATATCAGTAAGTTTACTGTGGTACTTTATTTTCTAATGCTATGTTTATAGCATTCATCTTGTAGCACCACTCATTAGCAGCAAATTTCCATTTCTGAACTTCCATAATATGTACAACAAACAACACGACAAAACGTTAACAGATCCACATTCATCTGTTTCGGATAAAACTAAACACACTTCTAGCGCCACTCACTGGAAATTTCACTTTGAAAGTGTTGTGAAATGAGTCTAGTTTGTTCACTTTTGGACATACTTGAACTTTTGTCTCTCAGGGGTTGAATATCAGTTTAAACTGGTTTGGATACTCTTGGAAAGTTTTATTATGCCTTTATCATGTGTTTTTGCTATTTTAAGTTCTTTTTGTTTGCTTAGATTTTACACAAAATCATTCACATTTTTTTACATTTTTAATGTAAAATGTATAATGATGAAAAAGATAAATTGTTAAATGTTTAAANAACATTTTTAATGTATAATGATGAAAAAGATAAATTGTTAAATGTTTAAAATGATCTATAAAAGAGTGAAATCATTGCAATATTTATTGTGTGGAACTTAAAAAAAAGTAATAAAATAAATTATTTTCACAAAATTATAAAATTATGTGTATTTAGTGTACATAAATATAGCTAGTTTATTCCAACATTGTCTAAAATGTTCAACCACAAAATGAAAGAAGCACAATACACTATTCAAGATGTGGTTGAAGTTACTTGGAATTGGGAAAAAAAGAAAAAAAAAAGAGAGAATCCCACAGAATTCTGCTGTGATGCATGCATATTCACTGTTAAGCACTGTTAATTGTCAAACTAAACAAGTGAGAGCAAAAAAATCAAGGACAATGAGCTCAGTTTTCTGCTATTCATTGTTTGTTCATTTATTTCCTCGTGGCAGCTTTCCTTAACATAAAAATGCCATCTGATGTAGACAAATCTATTCTCATTGCCGTAATCAAAAGGATCATTTTGCCCTGGAACTTTACGCCGTCATTGCTGATGGCCAAATTCTGAATGGTTCCCTGCCCATGGCTACAGTCCATTCTGCTTCCTGCCCTATCGATCAACCTCACAAAACAAAACATTTCCTAAGCTGTGAACTTGGACAAGCACCTGTGAACATTCCCAAAAAAAAGCTTTTGATAGGACACAAGTTTGGACTGGGCACATGCTAAATATTTATCTAGCCGCCCCTGGGAAGAGAAAAGAGAAAGCCGTCTAAACACTCACAGAAGTTCAAGACTCAAGGAAAAGAGAAGAATGTAAGCTTGTCCTTGGACGACTGAAGGTGAAAATATGTTTCTTATAGAATATTATTAAACACCATAAAACCAAAACAAAGTCTTCTCTCTCTCACCCATATATTAATGTTCATAAGCCAAAATACCATTTGAGGGAAAGAAGTGTGAAATATATGATAGTTCACCCAAACATGAAAACTCTGTCACTATGTCTTTTGAAATTCATATGACATTTTTTTTCTTATGAACAAAAAGAAAGAAATTTAGCAAAACGTTCATGGTATTTATTTATTTATTTTTTTGAAAGTGAACCACAGCTGCTGAGTTATTTACTGCACGATATATAAAACAAAAAGGGACTGTACAACATTGGATGGCTTGAAATATAGTGCACGAATATANGCTGCACGATATATAAAACAAAAAGAGATTGTACAACATTGGATGGCTTGAAATATAGTGCACGAATATAACTGGAATATAGTGTCGTTTTCAAAACCTAATTTATGTACTTTTTCTATTGGAAGAGAGCAGCTTGAACATTTTGCTAAATGTCTCTGGTGTTCCAGAGTAGAAAGAAAGTCATACGGTATGAGTGTGAGAGAAATGTGCCTGTTACGCTAAATACACAAGAATCCAAAACTCAATTCACGGGCAGTTTAGAGGAGCTGTAAGCCAGCCAGCCATTTTTGGAATGCAGCATGGATATAAGATAGGCCCAGGTTGGAAATTCAAATATCCAAAGGAATGCTAATTATAGTGGAAATCAAACACCATCAATTATAGAGTTTCAGTATTACTGCTTGTCTTTTCCCCCCCACTCTCTCAAAAAGCCGTTCCTCATCCAGCCATCTCTTCCGGCCATTCTTTTATGATGGGAATAGGCCTGGGGAACAGGAAAACTTTGTTCACTTCATCATCATATACTTCATCAACATTTACAAATATTAGCAAGCGTGCGTGGGGAAAGATATGCCTTGGAATGTCCCAGATGATAACCACGGCTCTAGAAATAATAAACAGATTATTATTGATGAAAGGAGACGCAATAATTCCTGAACTCAAATGCACTTTGGACACACATATTTTGAATATTTAAGTCATCTGTTGGGTCTGTTTGAGAATACTGTTCTACCACAGTGTCACACCAAACCAAACACCGAATCACTGACCTCTGCTGCAGAGAATTCCTACAAGATGTACTCTGCATGGACACCACACACTTTGGCATCACTCTCTTATACACAGCTATTTGGCTAACTAATGATTGCTAACAAGCTAGTTTATTTTCTCAGGACGTGTCTTTGTGCAAGAAGAATGAGTTCGGCTCTCAACAGTAAAAGCCACTGTGTTTTAACCTAATATGTAGCAACGTAAAAAAAGGTTTCATTTCAGTTTCAGTTTCAATTTATGTGCATGCAGAATTTACTTTTATTTCAAATCTAGTAGCTTTGATTACTGTAAGTAAAAAGTAGAAAAATTCAGTACTTATTTAATAGCATTGCCTTTTGTTGCTGTAAACTTGTATGACTTTTTCCCCCATGACACAATATTGTCAGCAATAGATGCAATTTTACAACCATGCTAGATCAGTAATTGAACCCAGGTACCTTTTTATGCTAAACCAAAACAGCACCACTAGACCATCCTGTCTTACATTTATAAGAACAATTATGCTTCTCAAAAAAAATAAAGAATAAATAATAAAAAAATAAAAGAAATAAAAGAATAAAATATAATAATAATAATAAATATTTATTAAAATGTAAATGTGTTAAGAACATTTTCTACTTCATGATGAAAGTCCCGCCTTTTAGTTAAAAGAGCCAATCACCTTTTTTATACAGGTATCACCCTTATTGTTTACTGTAGAACGATTCAAGATCATATAAGGTAGATATGTAATCTTAAAATGTAATATGAAATGTAATAAACAGATTTGGGGTCTTTTGTTTTTTCTCCATTCATGTAGTCAAGAGTTGTATGTGTACTGTAACTATCACATGTTTTGGGGCATTATTAAGATGGCCACCAAGTGACTTGCCTTAGAGTGACTAAATCAAATAGAGAAGAAAACTATGGAAAATGACTTAAATTGCTTAACATATTTATTAGTTCATGTAGAACTACTCAAATATTTCACTAAATTTCAAATAAAATGAGTATATTACCAAAATCATTCATGCTTAGTTGTCATGGGGGCCCACTGAAGCTATGCAATGCAATATTCAACAAAACAGACACTCCTAACCACCTTTTTTAATCTATTATTCAAATTTTAGGAGGAAATAAAAAGAGTCAGTCGTATTTGAGGCAAAATCAGGGGAAATAAGTTTAATGGTGTCAGTAGCTGAGAAAAATATGGGTGTGTGGGATTCTTTCTCAGACCTTCTACTGAGTTCGTGTGAACGGTGCAAGTGAATGTGAGATTGGTGTGCATTTCAGAGTGCGCTGAGGTTGAGCAAACGTCTAGGCCAGTCTGTGATGGGAGGGTGCTTTACGAGTCCTCTCTACCCAGCCCTTATCGGTCATCATCTTTGTGCGCTAAATCAACTGTCTGTCTGTGAGAAGACAAATACCATGCGGAAAAGACGCATTAACGGCTGCACTCGAAGCCCTGCCAAGTGTCACTAAGCGTTATTGTCAGAGCCATGCTTTAACACCATACTGCTGACCTCCATTTCCTGTTTCCTGCCCCTAGAGGGCCCAAACACAATCTGAGGAAATCATTCTGCGTCGGCCCTGCAGAGGAAGGTGTTCATTTAAACAAGAGGCCTGGGCACATGTGAATACTTTGGGATTTGAGGAAAAAGCCCCCCACCGGTGTGTTAAAAACTAAGCAAATAATGCATCCTACCCATAACGCACATGTGGAAGACAGCAGCACAAGCTGAGAATCATTCATGGGGTTGTATAACTGAGCCCTGATTGATGCTCTTGATTTGTAGCTGATGAAATGACAGCTCATTCCATGAACCCTGCATAAATTTGTCAAGAAAAGAAGAAAATTAAAGAACTTCAAAGTAAAGCAAAGATCTGCAACTCATATACAACAATAGAGTGGAAATGTTACTATTTGTCTGACTCCAAACAATCCAAAATGAAAATAAATGTTCGTTCATCAGGCTTACGTGACTTTCCTACTTAGCATCAGCTGAATGTTATTTAAAAACAGAGCATTTTCTCCCATTTCCTGAGGCTGTATGACAATCAGCAGCACATCAAACCCATCGCCTGTTCTCCTTTTCTTTTTAAAGTCTGTAAAGTATGTTTTTTTGAAACATGCGACTGGGTTTGGAGCCAGAGGTTTGTGGTCCCGGCTAACAACGCTCTCACATGTCACTCATCTTTTATAGGTGCAGCTGACCTCTAAATAAATCATCGCGCATGCATGCGCCGTGAAGCATGGGACTAGTACAGGAAATCAAAGCAAACGCCGTCACTCGATGATGACAGACTCAAAGAGGCCTCAGCCTAAAACATATATGTTTAACGTCTGCTCCCATGGTTACCCTTCAATAAGCTGCCATAAAAACTGAGAATGATCCTTTTGAATAAAATACACAACATCCAAAGTGGCCTTTGATTTATATCGCAGACTTGTTAGTTTGATTTGAATCGTTCTTTCTGTTCTGTTCCCATGTTCAGGAGCCTGGTTGTCTGTAGCATGCATGGTGGTACATGCATGACGTGAGGTATTTAAACTGGTATGCAGACTTATTTGAAGTCCCATATCTGGCAAGGGTGGTTAGCATGGGCCCCTCTTTTAGATGCATTAATATGTGTTATAAATATTGTGCTATGTTCCTCTTTCCCATGGGTCAGTTTGGTGCCATTGACCTATAATGATCACTTCACTCGTAAATCTAAGTACTTTAAAATCTCCCATTTAGCTGAAGTAAAATCTATGGAATATTCCATGAAATATCAATTGCCACTGACATTATAAAGGTTGTAGGGGTTGGGTGAGGTCTAAAGTCAGTATTTTTGCACAAAACTATTTTGATAATGTGGAAAAAGTCACCATGATTCCAACACGCAACATTTAAAAGCACTTAATCATGTGTACTTCACTGGAACATTTCCGGGAATCTATGCCATTCCGGAGACTGTTTTGTATTTCTGACCAAACAACACACGTTTTCAGACTTTTTAAAAAAAAAATTGTTTAACTGTGATGTTGTGGCAAATTAGATTAGAGAATCGGAGATAATGGAGTCACATATAACTGTAAATCTACAACACATGCTCGCAATCAAAATGTGTATGTTCAACAGAATAAGACTAAATAAATAATTGAATAAATAAATAAACCTTGAGATTTACGAACAGCAGTGACTGAAAAAAGATTCTTAGACCAAATAAATAATGCTATAAAACTCAAACACTGTTTTAACTTCCATTACTTAACATTAATGCATCTCAATGCAGCTTTTCTATTATGATTTCATGTGTTTAAATCGAACCGAAAGGACTTGGTTTGAATTCAGTCAATGATTGCATGTTTTAGTTAAACACACACACACACACACACACACACACACAAATGCAAATTGTGGCATTCTTATGCACTATTGATTAAAAGTTTGGGCCAGAAAGATTTTTCTTTTGAAAGAAATTAATCCAGCAAGGATGCATTAAATTGGTCAAAATTTATTTGTAACTTTATTCATTAAAGAGTCTTGAAAAAATGATCACAGTTTCCCCAACTATTTTCAACAATGCTAATCTGTTTCTTGACCAGCAATTGAGCATATTAGAATGATTTTTGAAGGAGCATGTGACACTGAAGACAGGATAGAATGCCATCATAGAAATACATTTATATAAAATGTAATGTACTGTAAAAGTACTTTACAATATTACTGTTTTTACTCTTTTTTTTAATCAAATAAATGCAGCCAAGATACTTCTTTATAACAATCTTCTGCTGACCCTAAACTTTTGAACAGTAGTGTGTGTGTTCAGTGAGAAGTTCATAATATTCAACAACCATATAAATAAAAAAGAAATTTGCATAAAACTCCTGTTGATGCAACTTTCAATTCAGTCCACCTTTTGTCAAGAAATGTACTGTACTTAAATAAGATGAATTCAACTCCACAAAGTCCTGCCAACTGTTGCCTTCATTTTTTAAGCTCAGCGAACACCTCATTTTTTATAGTGTGACCTTTGGATATCCAGAAGAGCATCTCACATTGCATCATCTCAGTCTTCTTGTTCCTCTTCGTGACATACTGGGCGTCCACAGAGCTCTCCACAGCAGCACTGGGAGTCCTACATTTCACTGAACGATCATCTGCGTCTGCTGGCCCATCTTTCAGCCCTGCTAAAAATAAGAGGGAGCTGTCTGCACAGTTGTCTGGCCTGGCTGGCTCGGTTGTGTTTGGTTACCTGATAAAATATTAGCTCAAGGAATTGCGGGGGTTATGATGCAAGGAGGGGTTAGCAGCTTTTTTTATGGTACAGAGATGCACACATACAATACGTCTCATCCGTCTTTCTAGAGATCCTGCTGCAGCAGACGCTGAACAACGTTCAGCTGTTGTCCAGATGTGTAGAAGGAACACAAAGGGGAAAATGGTTCTACTGGCACGTACCTCACTGATAGCACAGAGGTGTATAACAGACTGTCAACTATCGGGCCTCTCATGAAGCAATATATTGGCATAAATTTAGCCTCAGTGTTTAAATTTGGTTTGTATTAAAGAAAGCTCCTAAAATGCATCTGGGGCATTGTTATCAGACTGTAACAAATGTTTTGCACACATATGATTTACAAATGGTCCTCACAGACCCATTTTGATTTCAGAAGACTTGATATATTAATACTTCATACTCAGATATTCAAGGCACTTGAAATTATATTACAATAGCAACAATCTGGTCCAAGACACTATTCAATAGGCCCTGAAAGATTCTTTATGGATAGCACACCCAAAAATGAATATTAAGTCATCAGTCACTCACCTTCATGTCATTTCAAACCTGTACTACTTTCTTCAGTAGAACATAAAAGATATGTGACCCTGGACCACAAAATCAGTCTTAAGTCGC
>SCHK01443754.1:3685-11185 GCA_004124795.1 Poropuntius huangchuchieni
CAATGATGGAATGCTGAATTTCTGATAAATCTGTTCGTCTACAAATTTCAAATTTTGCTGCATTAATTAGCATGTTTAGACACAATGTTATCTCAAACACATTTAATTCTAACATTTAATGGCCTTCTTTATTTAAGGTATTACTCTGGACATCTTTCTTCAGAATTTACGCCTTCTGTTTAGTTCATCCATATCCCATTATCTCATGAGGGGAGGTCAATTTATACTCCTGTTAGGGTTTATCTACAGGTAAGGCTTTAATATTTAAATTTAGTGATTTTTGGGCTAACATGACTTTTATGCTTTTATTATATTTACAACAACAAGTTTATTCATTTTATTTAATGCCAAAATTGTGCATTTTGTACAAATGTTCTATGTATAATGTTTTTGTTTTTTTTGTCACAAATTCAGTCAATTTCTAATATTGATCTCACACTTAAATTTCTACCTGTTTCAGTTTTTATCTCTTCCACCCTCTCTCCTATGGTATGAGGGGGCCGCTGGCACAAGACCCTGCCTCGTCCATGGCTGGCCTCAGGTGGATGGAATCCTGGGAATTTTAGATCATTTCAGACAATTTTGAAGTGTCTAGGACTTCATTAATTCTTTTTAACCATTTCGGTTGTTACATGTTGACTGGCTATTTTCATTGTGGAAGTACAGCCTTTACTCTGCTGTTAGGCTGTGATGAAACTTTTTAAAATATTATTTTTATTTTACATTCATGTATTTTACATTAAAGTTTGATTGTGTTTAACTGCTGTAGCTGGACTGAACTAAACTGACAAGTAATAAAGTGCCTTTCAGGTTTCAGATTAGAGACTCTAATGATGTATAAAATATTCACTTCTTAAATTGGGTTTTGTACATTTTATTTGTTACATATTTTGTTCTTCTGAGAAAAAAAAATGAGTTAGTGAATTAAAAAACAGCAACCTTTGATGTAACAATATCATATTTCTCAGCTACACATGTTGTGGTTTTGATAAATTAAATTGCAATTTCTGGCTCATACCACTGAATTTAATTTTGGATTTGCAAAATAAATAAATAGCTGTGTCCCTTTGTAATTGTGTTACTGGAAGTGTTGCCTTAAATGCAGATCAATGGCTGACTGAAATGAATACATTGCAAAAATTAGCATTGCATTTGAGAGCAAGTCCTTTTACTGAAAATACTTTTGAGAAATCACCATCATGCTAAAAAGAAAATAGTGTTATTTGTGTTGGACTGTATATTTGTACCCCACTTTAGTATCACTGAAGTTTAACGTTTTCTTGCAAGACTAATCTTTGCTCACAGGTTTTATAATCTCCACTTATTAATAAAGTGGCTTTGTTCTAGCCACTGTCTTCAAGCAATTTTATCTGGGTCATTTCTCCCTTCATCTCAACCAGCTTTGCTATGTCTGGTCCTTTCTATGACAGTCTCTGAATTTGTCATATTTAAGTAATGCTATATATCACACTGAAATGTTGATAATGCATAAACGGTGTATTTAATTCCCTGTCACTGTATTTGTTGCTAATATTTCTAACATCTCAAGTTATCTTGGTGTATTTTCTTAAGTACAGCATATTAAACTCAGACTATTTAAATATTGTAATCAATTTTATTGTAATTAACACCATGGTAAAAAATAATGTTTACTTCACAAGTGAGCTGAAAGTCTCATGTTAATGTTGCGACATCTCACACAACTCGAGAGGGCGGGGCTACAGGCGTCCACGGCCTTCAGCCATTGGCTGCTTCGAATCACGTGTGTTGTTGTCAAGATGGCGTCTCCGAATGGAGGTAAATTTTAATTCCTCTTTTCCCTGGTTACATTAGTTGTTATTGTACTAGTGCAACTGACCGATTAAACCTTATAAACTGTTATGCTGGTCAACATATCCTCTTAAAGAATTGATGAATTCAGTTTCAAAAAAGGCTTTTCCCTCGGAATAGCGTCATAAAATTGTTTGGAGTCAGTCATTAGCAAGCTACGTGTCAAGCGACATCGGTTACTATTAAATATTATAAGAATGCAGCGGTTATGCGGGAAAAGAGTACTTTTTGTATCTTGCTTCTATTTTTAAATACGTATTTTTGTTTATTTTAACAAGCATTGCTATCTAATGCAGCTAGCTCTGCTGGATCACAATACAAACAGCTGAGTAAACATAACATAACCTCCCCCTCTAAAGTGACTTGTCATAACATTACATGCAGACTTAATATTACATCCTGCAAAACATGAGGATTATTTCTCCGAAAGTTACAGCATTTAAACTTAAACCAGTGTCTGAACCAGTGTTGTAATAAAGGGCATGTATCATTAATTTATTCATTTATCATATATTTAGGTGAGGACTTTGAATCCTCTCTGCTAAGTTTTGAAAAACTTGATCGAGCTTCACCTGACTTGTGGCCGGAGCAGTGTAAGTCTGAGTCTCTAATATTATTGATTTGATGTAAAAAAAGATGTAAAATTCCCAGATGTTTCCAAATATGACCCTAACATTTGTTGAAAAACAAACGTATTTAAATATTTTTTTAAAAAGTCCCATGTACTTGTTTAACATTTTAACAGTACCAGGTGTTTCTGAATTTGCTGCATCCTTCAAAAATGTGAGCAAAGAATCAAATTATCAATTAAAATAAATAATTTTGAAAGTTTGCATTCAGACATGAAATTGAGACTTCTGTTTTTTGTTCCAGCCTATCACAAATTCTCCGCCCAAGTGGATGGCTGAACTGGAGTCAGAAGATATTGAAATGTTGAAAGGTCTGTTGCCTCTTTCATAAAACCAAAACAAATTAAATCAAGCTTCTCTGTGCATAATTTTAGCATTTAAGTGGCTGACACATGCTTTGTAAAATTAAAGAGCTTAATATGGTTAGACAAATTGCAATGTGGTATTTTTTTTGTGTTATGATCTTTTTTGTTGTTGTTGTTTTTGGCATTGGCACTACAAATATTAATCTCCTTAATGTTTGTTGTTGTTTTTAATAAGAATTAGGAAGTTTGACCACAGCAAATCTGATGGAGAAGGTGAAGGGACTGCAGAATCTGGCTTATCAATTGGGTTTGGAAGAATGTAAGTAATCTTAGTTTCTTTGAAACATTTAGTTCATCTGTGCACTAAAGAAGTGACCTGTGTGATTTGTAAAGCCTCCACTAGATGGCGATATTAGCAAAGAAGAAACATGTTTATAAACCCAAGCTCTGTTAACAATTTTTCTCTCCGTTAGCTTTATGATAGAGGTTCTTTAAAACATACATTATTATAAATAATCTAGCACCTAAATCCATCTGAAAACGTACCAGAAAAGTGACTTCTTATATATATTTTTTTTAATCCATTTTTTTTAGTTGGTAAGTCTTAAATAAATCCCCACTCTATATTTAAACAGAACTGGCTTGTTGCCCAGTAGCTCTGAAATGTTATATCACAGAATTGCTAGATGTAGTATTAATCCATACTGGCAGGATTACAGAAAAGATAAGTGTTACCATGACTTTAGATGAAAATGGGCATCAAATTTACAAAAAAATGTGCAATTTGTAAAGTGAGTAATGAGTAACACTGGTTTCAAATATATTACATTTCTTCTGACATTTTTGACCTTTTCGTGGCATGTTCAAAATAATCACTCAGCAGTCTTCCTTTCAATGAGAAACTAGGGAGAATCTAGTTAAATCTCACACTCAAAACTATATCAGTTTGCTTGAATTTACCATATTATTTTGAACAACTTTACTTATTCCGAACATGTATAAATTAAATGTCTTACTGACCTGAAATATACTTCAATGTATTACTCTATTATATCTGAGTAACGATTTTTTAAATTGATTTAATACGACATCTCATGTTTCTATGTTCACCATTTAATATTAAAAACATCTGAATATCTGTATAAGTGCCAACTCTCATTTGTAAAAATGGCATTTTTTTACAAATAGAAAGGCCTGAGTCTGTTCTGCCTGCATTTAATATCTTTGACTTTGCACTCAGTAGGCTTTCTGCTAGCAGTATAATAAGTCAACCTAGATGTCTCCACCCTCCTGTTATTTTGTCCTCTGCTTGTTCATGATGTAGGAATGCAACATGCTCCAAGACATTTATTCATTTTAACAGGAGTAAGAAAATTAATTTCCAATACTGAAAGCTGGTCCTCTCCATCTAATATATAACCTGTGCACCACAAAACTGTGATTTAGTGTGAGTTTGATTTCACATTTGTTTCTTATATATCTTTGGCTATACCCACCCACTGGTTACCTTAGTCTCTGGTCAGACATGGTGCTGTAATGTGGAAAATATACTGGTGAAGTGATGAGTGGTCGCCTCGTGAGTTCACTGCTGATTTGTAAAATTTCCATCAAGAGAGCATGATTAAAGTAGGCTCGTTCAACCAAGATTATGCCAAACATAATTTGTCACAGCTCTATGCCATTGAGAGAAATAATAGTCAGAAATAGTCAGCTGCATGAGCTCCACAAGTGTTGCATTAAACCAAATGATCATGGTCTCGAGCATAATTTGAGAATGATCCAAAGAGCATCTTGTGCTTTATTGGAAACAAGAGTATCTGACCATCAGTTGGTGTTCACTTGATTGATGTAGTTAGATTAGTAACCTAGAGAGTGCAAAATCTAAAACATCATATTCATTTTATCTGTTTGAAATTAGGACAAGATTTTTTTTTTTTTAATGAGGAAGGGAATACTTCTATTCAGAACGAATTAAATTGATAAAAAATGTGACAGTAAAGATATTACAAAAATATTATTTTCAAATAATTCATGTATCGTAGTTTCCAAAAATATTAAGCAGCAAAACTCTGTTTCTTGGGTAGAAAATCAGCATATAAGAATGATTTCTGAAGGATCATGTGACACTGAAGACTGGAGTAATGGCTGCTGAAAATTCAGCTTTGCAATCACTGAAATAAATTACATTTTATAATATAATAAAATAGGAAACTGTTCTTTTAAATTGCAGTAGTATTTCACAATATTANATAATATAATAAAATATGAAACTGTTCTTTTAAATTGCAGTAGTATTTCACAATATTACTGTTTTTTCCATATTTTAATCAAACAAAAGACTTTATTATTGAAATCATACGTCATAATGTTTCTTTGTATTACATAGTTCAAATTCAAAATCTTACAGTGTTCATTTTAAGGTTTAAATGAAAAAATCTCAGATTCACAATATGGTCTCAGGCTTTTAGACTCGTCTTTACACATTTGCAGATTATTTAAAAATACGTAACGTGAACGTAGAAGAATTTGTCTTGCTGTACACCGCTCTGTGCTTACATCAATTCATTATAAATTCTATATTTCAAAACGGTAAAGGTATTTTAAATAAGCGTACTGGTATGTAAAACCTCTGGACTGAGGAGACAGATATGAAATTACGATTATCATTCGGCTCAGAGCAGCATTTAACGCGGTGCCCTTTAATGTGGTGTGGTTTAATTTTCTTCCTTCTCCTAGCTGTCAGGAGAAGCCTTGTAAATCTGAGCTACTTTTTCATCATGTTTCTTTCTCTCTTCAGCGCCTTTAAACGAGCTGACGAGAGGTAGTGTTAGGAGACGGGAGGGTGAGGAGGAGGAAAAAGATTTACTGCACCTTTGGCACGACGGCCATTAAAGTCCTGATCTGGTTAATGGGGATAATGCAATCAGGCAGTGAAAACTCACCCCAAAGGCAAGGTTATCAGCCACACATTTGTTTTAGATATTTATTCGACCTTCGCCTCGGGGACATGCAGATGCAGAGTCTTTAGATGCATTAGCCGCATATGTTTGGGATGGAAAAATATGATCAACAGCAGCATAAATTAAGCTTTGATTAATCGTGTACTTATGTTAAGCTTAAAATGTATAAATAACAGTATATTAAGTATCTTAATGGCTTGATCTTGGGTGGATAAGCACATTTTCATCTGGAACTGCTGCATGAGGGGTGCGACCATAGGCAGATAAGGATATCATGTGCATGTGTGTGTATTTATTTGTGTGTTTGAGCGTGACATGTGCCACACCAGTCTCCTTGGGGACGTTTACCCCTCCTCTCCTAGCTGAGTGACGCTGATCAGGGTCGTTGTGGGAGGGCCTGACGCGTGCCTACCCCTCCAGCCCCCCACCAGTACCCATCTGCTGCGGGCCGTGATGAATGCTGCTGTCGGGGGGCTGCTGAGCATGGTCATCAGGCCCCTCCGCTCCCACAGGACCAGTCACTACACTGATAAGTACTGTTATTGAAGGTAATTGAATAGGGAGTGCTCCTCTGGGACAGCCAGGCCTCAGGCGATGCTGATGATATCTCCGATTCCACTGCGGCGGCTTGCACAGATGATGTAACACACTTGTTTCTACTTGAGTAATTGTGGGGCGTCGAATAATCTGGAAACATCTTGTAGGTTTAACAAGATTTCTACTGTATTTTTGTATGTTTAGTAGAAAGATAAGCAGCAGGATAACAGGAATTGTGTTTATTAATAGTGCCTACTAAGGGTTTTTTTAAAAACTCCCTAACCTTGAGGATTAAACATGAAAGTTTTTTTAAAATGTACTTTTCGTATTTATGGTTGTTTCATGTGGTTTTGTATCATTTTCAAGAAATGACTCTAGAAATGTCATGTAGTGTAACCGTCAAGTAAAATATAATATTTTGAGTATCAAGTAATGTTTTATTTTGCACATTTCTTTACACTTTAAATGCATGTGAGTGTGCATATCTTAATCATCTTTTTCTATGTGCGTTACATTGTGTTATAAAAATTGTTATAGTGTATGTATATATGCATATATAATATATACATAAACTATATATGTGTGTGTGTGTATGCACACACATATACACACACACATATACAAAGTGTATACAGTATATATAATTAAATTAATTCATAATCATGTTTTTGGTGAGTTGCACCACATGACATTTTACAATCTGATTTAACCTTGCCATGTAATAAAAAGGCCATATTATCTGATATTTTACCTGACCTTGACAAGAAGTCGTGAGGGTCTGCAGAGGTCCTCTCTAATATGTAGTTTCCTTTTTTTTACTATGTTTCTGCATTTTAATTATACCACGTTTTTGGCAGACTAAAGTTAAATATAATTGTAAACGTTTTGAAATTTTAGAAGTTAAAAAGCTTTGTTAAAATATTTTCCCTAAGAATCGTATGTATATTCGAGTAGTTGTTGTATGTATAAATAATGATATTTTTGAACAAACTAATAGATCCTCACAAAAACTGGGTGTGATTTCACCGACCCATACATGGTGCTTCATATAGGAGGAAAACTGGTACAGATGCACCATGCTAAAAGTTAAAGATTCACAGTTAGGAACAAAACTCTGGCTCGCAACATCCAAGAACCTCCTGCTGTTCAATCTGTTCTTGCACCCAGTATGAAGGTCACACCCGTCCAGCGCTAATGGCCCCAATGTTCACTGCCTCCTCCCCTAGATCAATCTCTTCT
>SCHK01443756.1:0-11472 GCA_004124795.1 Poropuntius huangchuchieni
CACACTAACTAATGTTAAAAAAGTGAAATCACAATCAACCAGCGCTTTATAATATCTGTAGGAGCAAAAAGGGGGCAGCACAATATAAATCCCACATACATAGTATTCCAAACATCAGCGGGAAACGTGCACAGACTCATTCTCCTCACGTTTGCACAAGAAAACACTTTTCATGGGTCAAGAAAGAGTCGAAGAGTGCAATATATTTTCACAGTCGACATTACCGTGTGTTGTCAGCTTAACCCTATTTGTTTTGAGAACGCAAACACACTCACAGACAGAGACAGCACATCTCCTTGTGTCTGTGAGGAGAGTATATGATACATACTGGGTTTGTAATCTGGAGCAGGAGCGGATGCTGTGGCTGGCTGTACAGGCTCATCGACTGTAGCTGAACACGGAGACTCTTCGTCCGTCTCTGGCTTGCTCACACACTCTTCCTGTGCCGGCGTCTTGCTGATCTTCACCTTGAAAAGCTTTGCAAGAAATGATCGTTTCTCGCTCTGAAATGTGAAAGCACAAGAGTGAACTGAGTATACAGCTACAGTAACAAACTGAATTGATCCGAAATGTGATGTGATTCCACAACCATTTTTTAATGTGACCCTCATCAACTGTTCTCTCACTGATGACTGCCACACTTCACTATTCAGGCACTACTGAGATACATCTTTGGTTGTCTGCTTTCGTGGAGTAATCTGCGCTGGTCAGATGCATGTAGCTCAGCTGAGCCTAACAAGCTCAATGCAGCGCAGTGTTTCTCCATTTCACTTCGCTCACACTGCGTGACAGCTTACAGTTTACTCTGCATTCACTGCTCTTAGCTTTCAGAAAAAAGTGAATTATTGCTATAAATGTCGGAGAGTTTACAATATTCACACAAACAGGCGTTCAGTGAGGTCTGTAAATCCTCCCATAAATCTGTTATTCAAAGTCTAATTTAAAAATTGCACTATTTACATTATATAATCAAATAAATAAGTTTGGTTAATCATGTTATATTCAAGAAATTGTCAACCATTTCAAGTTCACATGAAAATTATCAAATACAGTATTTACACACACTTCCTTTCTTTTTTTTCCAACTTATAGTTGTTCTGCAGCAAAGAAAGTAAATTTGCCCTTTCAAGTTGATGCAACAATTCTTGAACAATGAACAATTCCTACAGGTTTATTACTTACAAACCCTCTCGTCTATATATAAAATGTTATGTTGGAGCAAATTATAAATATTTCAAATCAATCCAATAAAAAAAAAAAAATCATACATTAAGAAATTAAATTACCAACAATATCGGAAGAACAGACAAATACATTAGATATGTTTCCTGTTAATTCACGGCTTCCTTTGTCAACCTCTCAGGCTGATAACAGACTCTTTTTTTAATAAGGTTTTGGGTATCAGATAAAATATACCTTTGTTCATTGATTTCAGGTATCAGAGAAAAACAGTTTTGGATAAAATCAGTTCTCCAGGCACACACACAAACAAAAAATGAAAATGAAAAATAAATGAAGGAACCACAGAATAAAATTTTTTTTTTTTTTTGGCACTTCAGTCATACTGAACTGTGTTTATATCTCCCCTCCTTTTACAGCATTAGCATTTTAATCGTATAGATGTCATGAGAACTAAGGTTCACTTAAAGTGGGAAGTAAAAATCTATTTAACTTGAGAACTGTATACAGTCACAAAGAATTGTTTATTACACAGAATCTGTGCCAATATCATGGGCCATAAGCGTGTCAGCATCATTCGGCGACTGAGTGTAGCTCGGCTCCTACTTAATGCACCCTTATTCACACATCTCCGTCATTTTCAATCCTCTCATGCTGCACAACTGGAGCTGCTTTTAGTAGGTGTGCTGTCAACGCTGGTCTTCAGCAGAAACAAGGACTATTTTTCCACAAAGACTCTGATGCGCATCGGTTCAGTTTATTACGTCAACATAACAAAAGATTTGATCGCAAAACAAGCCGGAAAATGTGTTTAAATCACATCATTTAAATTTGTATATTCACCATTGGCAATCTTAGCCAAGTATCACTGGCAAATTAATATTTTTTAGTCACATTTAGTCATTTAGCAGATGCTTTTATCCAAAGTGCCTTACAAATGAGGACAATAGACAATAGTTTTAGGCGCAGTCTGGAGACCTGTCAATGGATGTCTTCTGACAGGATAATCTAATCTAAAATGTTTGGTCAGCAGGACATGGGCACAGTTTAAAACAGCACGATCTTCAAAATGTCTTCTGTGTTCAGAATCATGATAGTGATGAAATGATTTCCCTTCCTTTTCTGGACAATGTAATCATCTGTGTTATGATTTCTACCACAGGCTGGAGCTACAACGAAAGAGACTAAAATAATCTTTACCTTGAGAGGCGGATCAGCTGGTGGGGCAGCAGGCTTTGTTTCAGTTTTGGGTTCAGAGAGAGACTTCATGGCCGCTGCTGCGTGCCGCACAATACACTGATGACCGCAGTACACCGACTCGGGCAGAGAGTCATTACCACAGCCTGGACCGATGCATTTAGATACCGCTGCCTTCATCTCCTCCTCCACCGGCTGCTTAATCTCCACCTGAGACCCAAGACACGGGTCAGATTAAAGAAATACCAAGAAAACCCGTGCGCACCTTAAACTCTTGTGTGTTGACCAGGTTTGGTGACAACTGCATAAAAACACTAGGAGGAGTAGGGGCCAACGATCTGACGATTTCATATCAGGATCTATCTTGTACAAGTCCACAATGTAGTTTTCAAATGAATCATACAGATCGTTGTCTTATGTACTATAAAATGGTCCTATTTTTGTCCATATCTAAATCGCTAATCATTTTATTTAATTATTTAGTTTCATTGCCAGAAAGTGAACAAACTCCAGCATAAGGCTAAAAGCAGCCTAATGTTTTAAAATAAATAAATTTGTATTGAACATAATTTTATAGAAACACTGTAAGTTAGTAATTATTTTGCTTATATTTCCTCAGTTATTCAAAAAGCAGCTACAGAAAATGAGCAAAGAGCATTTACATTACCAAAGATGATCATCATCACCACGGCATGTTTCTGAAGCGTCCCATTAACAGCTCTCCGTGCCGCATCACTAAAGAGTCTATTAGTCTATTTTTGACTAATAATAATAATAATAATCGTCTTGCTATCATCAAAGGCATCAGCATAAAAACAATACTATCATCTATCGGCACAACCCTACTTGATAAAGATTCAACTTCAACTTCTTAAACGTGACTGATGGAGAACACTACAGGCTTCTTTTGTAGAAGCGGCTGACGTTCCAGTGGTTTTCTCATCAAGGTCTGGGGGGTGTTCCAGAAAGCTGGTTATGTGACATACCCGGGTATGTTTAAGGGTAATTAAGCAGATAAACTCAGCTTTTGGTTCCAAAAACGGAGGTAATTTTCAGTGTATGCTCCAGAGCAGCTTGTTTCAGGGTTAGTTCACTTCAGAGCTATCAGAGCATGTGTCACCAACTGACTCCAGTGGCGTGCACAACATTATATATTATCACAATATAGTCATGCACTAATATAAGTAATATATAGTATTCTGATATGGATACCATATTTTATTGGCATATAAAATAGTTCAACATATAAATGATAAAACACTACGATAACAAGGTAATTTTTGATTTATTATTATAGTTATTTCATTTTATATTATCATCTCACACATCATGAGTCAGTATATTCTATAATGTATTTCTATAATAAAAAAACATTTAAGTTACGACTAATTATATAATTTGCATCAAGCAAACAACATAATTCTTATTCTCAAGAACTAAAGATTAAACGGAAAATGACTGCACAACCACAGTTAGGTGGCGATATGAACCAAGTATGCAAATGGCCCTTGAACAGAAGAAGAATGAAACAATATGGCGTGCTTTTTCTTAGCGTTCGTTTCCATAGTGACTCGTCGCTCTGTTGAGAACGTTGTGTGTGTTAACCAGGAACATACTCTGGGTTGAATGAACTCAGGCATGTTTTTGGAAGCAGCATACCTCGAGTAAGCAAGGTTTGGGTTAATCCAGCGAGAGTTCAGGGTTTAGCTGATGGTAAGTTAACCGTGCTTTCTGGAATACACCCCTGGAGAACACACACTCTTCATATTCTAATATACCTAATGACTCAGAAGAAGATAATAAAAGAAAATCACCACATGAGTAGAGTCGATTTCATGTTTCTGGCTGAGGCCGTTGGTTGCGGTGTTCTTGCTCGTGGCGTCCCTGTCGTCGGAGCACGAGGGACAGACGTATTCTCTGTTCTTCTGCAGGAGATGAGCGCAGGTCTCTGAGATACAGTCAACGTGACGCCACGCTCGGCAGGACTCACAGCAGAGCATCAACCTGACAGACAGAGCCGTTAGTCTGATAGAGGCTGAAAAATCTGACCACTATAATCATGCAGGACCATTTCAATCAAGTCATGAAGAAGCTTGATGAATAAAGATAACAGATCTAATATCAAGAGAACAGCTCACTCCAAAATCAAATAAGCAAAACTGAAATTCACATTTTTCTCTCCTGGCTCATCACAGAAACGAACCACATTTTGATTAAGCAATGGACAAGCTTACTAGCACGAACTCAGTCGAATGCATGTAAAATAATAATGTGGGTCACAACAAGGTGAAGTATAAGTGAAAACTCTGTATTAAAAACCTGCCACAATAGCATCACCAACAGCAGCATGAGCACGACTCACCCTCATGAGCGTCACAGGAGCGCTGGAAAACACTGAAGCAGAGATCTGACTGTGCTCTGAATGGTGTATGATAAAAATCATCATACAGAGATCTTGTTCTACATTCCCAAAACAACATGTTTGATACTGGTACTTGTACTGGACTATATACTCTCAGAGAAACACTGTTTCAGTATTCACGTGAGTTGAGCCTTAGATGAAGCGGCTAAACCTCGTCTGATTATGTCAGACATCACAACTTTCAAGAAGCGGTTGAAGACAAAAAAACACTTCATTACTCCACAACTATAAACCCAAACTATAACCAAGGCACATATACGTTTTGAAAGACGTGAGGGTGAGTGAATGATGACAGATTTTAAATTTTTGGAGGATCTGTCCCTTTAATGTTCATCTTTATCATGTTTACCCATCACACAGCTCTCCTAATCCTGACTATTGTCTACGGCCGTGTAGTATACTGAACCTCTCATCCGGGTCCTAAAACCTGCACTGCTCTCATGCTGCACCTGAGCAACAGTGACTGCTCATGTCCCTGTGATGCTCACCTGTTACTGTGTCCTTGTTGACATGTGCAGCAGACAGCATCCGGATTCATCCTTTCAGCGTCTTCCTCTTTATTTTCAGTGACCTCCTCCTGAAGCTGTTCCTCTGCTGCAGCGACAGACGTCTCACCAGCCCCGGTCCCAGTGGAGGAGCACAGCTTTCCTCCGTCTGATGTGATGTCTGTGTCTTCTGACACCATCAGTACCCTCAGCCCTACGTCCATATCTTCTGGGCCTGTCGCACCAGCGTCATGCTTGAGTTCCTGCAGCTTCCGAGCCACAGCCCTCTTCCGGATCTCCTGGAGATTGAGATCGTCGCTGTCTTCAGCTCGGTCTGACGGGACACGCTCCTCACACAGCGCCGGCTGAGCTTCAGTCTCACCGCTCCACCTGTCTCCAGCGGGAGTGAGCGCAGGAACACGTCCTCGACCCCGTCTGCCTCGACCCCGGCCTCGGCCCCGGGGCGGCCGGCCCCTGCGGCGCTGGACCGGAGCGCTGCTGTCCACAGAGCCCACAGCTTCCATGAACTCCCGCCTGGCGATGGTGCTCCGGCGGAAGCCCCACTTGCTCACGGCCGCAGCGCTGGAGCCGTCCTCGTCCATCTGAGATGAAGACAACATTATCATTAACATCCACTGACCTATTCAACAACAACTAGACGAGATGAACGTCTGTGTAATCTAAGTTTCAAATCGCATCATCACTTAGTGTCAAAATTATGAACTGATCAGTTTGAGAGCTGTTAAGTGCAGTTAAAGCGCACATAATAAAGCTTGCCGCAAATACCATGATGAATGTTTTTTTTGTGCAGCAGAAAGCACATCCGGTTGGTTTTCTAAAAAAGCACAAGGTATGCTGATATTGTGAGTGCACAAAAATAAAAGTAGACCCTTAACAGTCCCGAATGATGTATTACTCTTACATGTATTAACAAAAATACGGTTGTTTCCACTGTTATAAGAAAAAAATACAAGTGATCATTAGGCCTGTCACGATAACAACTTTTTGTTGTGCGAAAGACACAGGTGCAAGTGGAATTAAAAAAAACATTTTGACATTAATTTTTAAGTAAAAATAATGGGCGATATATTGCATCACCAAAAAAGATTGAGGTCATGTACATATATCGTGCGATATGTCAATATATTGATTATTGCGACAGGCCTAGTGATCGTGCTGGCAGCTGAAAGTCCTTCAGCTTTCACTCTCTGTACAAATGGTAGGCCTATTTTATTTATAGATTTTATTTTATTCAATTGATGATTTGAGAAGGCTAAATTGATCAATCATAGGCTAACTCACTGCTGCTGGTCGCTTGGTCGTTACTTTAAAAAAACAAAAACTTGAATTTAACAAACAAAAAAACTAAAATGTTCCAAACATCTAAATTAAGTTAATAAAGAAACAAAAATAAATAACTACTTTGCCATTAAAAATGAAACTGGACTATTTTAATGGCTATAACAGCAGCTGTAATGGGGAAGAGAGAAAGAAAAGACTCGGGCTGGTAATTTTGATGATCTGCCGGACANCAGAGAAAGAGAAAAGACTCGGGCTGGTAATTTTGATGATCTGCCGGACAAGGCTGGACTAGGGCATATGAATGAGACCCGTGCAGGGTTCTACTGAGCTTGTTCGGTACTAAACTCAATTCTGTGTGGATTCAAACCTACATGCTATAAGCTATTGAGTCAATCATTTTAAAGTCGAAAGCAAGCGGGAATGAGTAAAACTATGCGATATAGACTATGCAAAGAAATTCAGAACCTGATTAAACAATTATATTGTACAGAGATTTGTGAAATAGATTTTCATGACTTTTCCAAAATTTTCTGGGTTTATTTATTTTTCCAAAACTTTTCCAAGGACTGGAAATTGCTGTTTTAAAATTCCATGACTTTTCCAGGTTTTTCATGACCGTACAAACCCTGGGTCTTGTGGCTTCATCTGTAGCTGTCAGTACGTACATACACATATATGAATAGACTTGAGTCCCACTCTAACTGATAACTTGTATCAATATATTACATTAATATATTTAAAAATTTTATTGCCATATGGCCATTTTCATGCCAAAATTAATGTTTTTTTTTAAAGAAACAAATAGTAGTAATATACAATAGTAAATAAAAAAACAACAACAGTCAAACATCTCACTCACAATAACATAAAAAACATTATTTTACATTTTCAAATGTTGCCTGACGGCATTTGAGCAGTGGGCAACATTTCACTAAAATATACTTAACAGATCTGAAAAAAAAATTGCTATTGTTTTATCAATATATTTGTATTAGAGCAGCAATTCAAGTGTGTGTGTGTACAAACAAAAACAAATTAACGTTTCATCTGAAAAGCACAACCGACTTGTTAAATATATGCCTAAACGAACTGGACTAAGATATGAAACAGACTAATGTTGCGTTGTATGATCTTGCAATGCTACTAAAACAGAAACTGTATTTCATAATCCAGCAGACCGCACCACAATGTATCATCATTTTATTAGTTATCAACCATTCTTTTGTTTTGATTTTACTGGTTATTTTTTGGGAAGTAGACCACAGAATAAAGCAAGATTCTGAATCCCTGTAATGTAACGAAGAGACACTGAAAGGGTGATTTTGTTATTTTCATCAGCAATAATTTAAGCTTCGTTTAGGACCAGACAGGCTTGCACTGAACCATGGGAAAATTCAGAGGGATGAAATTAAACGATGTAATGTCTTGCTATACTGACAGCAGAAGGCATAAAAGAATTAAGCAAATATTTTAGAAAGGGTGAGAGATACAACGAACTTGGTGAACCAAAGTACATTTACTGATCTGTCAGCTATGATCAAATCATTTTTCAACATATGCTTATCACAAACATCAGGCTCAGCTGATAAATGAATGATCGTAATTATGTACTTCAAATGATATAATAGCTTTGTAACGTTCTTCTCGCGCTGTAATATGACCATCAAGTCTCGCTTGTCTGAGAGGCATTTCTCATTCATCTAACACAAAAAGACTACAGCATCATGAATTGCTGTCAAACTGAGAAATTAACAGATCGAAACAGCTTTCATTTGGACCCTTAAAAGGTAATTAGACTTCAAAATGTTTTTACAACAGACACACAACAGAGTGTGTGAATAAACCCCTTCGCTCACACACACCATGAACTCTCGTATAGCAACGGTTTCTAATAAAACTCACCCTTCAACGCAGTCTCACTCCACACAGCGTAATGTCTGCGTTTACATGCACGCTCTGATTTATGTTAGCAAACTTATTAATTATTATTAATCTCTATTGCACTCAAACAAACAAACAAACGCGGAGTGTTTCCTCCATTTTGTCCATGAGAGGGGCGTGACGCAAGACGCCGCGCTACGCGTCACCGGAAACGAACAGCGCCGCTGGCGGACTGCGTCTAACTACATCTATACTCAAGTATTGCATTAAGCATCTGTTACCTAGCATTTATTTCAAATGTCTGTATCTACAACAAAATGCGTGTGTGTGTTTGTGTGTGTAAGCCTGCTAAGTGTGTAATAAGCATTATAGTTTGACCCTTTGATTTCTTAGTGTGTTAGCATATTCTCCATGTGTTCTGGTGTCAGTCCTACATTTTGGGTTGGCCTAGCCCTAGGCTATTGGAAAAATAGGGTATGCAGTACATAGTTCAAATATGTATTTATTATCAACTGAGCACATATCAGCCACTCACCCTTAGACATTACTGTCACAGACACAGGCATGACTAAAATGACTTCATTTAACATTTAACGCTATTAAGAGTGCAAAATTATTAATGTTAATATCAGTTCATTTCTGAGCATCTCTTGCTCAAAAAAATAAAAAAAATCATGGTATGTTTGTGAATGGGCATTTGATTTACATTTGAGAGAAAGTGGGAAGTTGTTAATAAAAACTAGCCACCTTCTAGCGAAAATTGCTGTTTTGAATTAAAAACTCTTGCTACTTAATACATAAGTACAAAAAAAGGCTGAACTTTGACAAAAAAAAGTGATTTTTAAATGTTATAATAAAGATTTTATAATGTCTAAATATAAATCCAAAAGCAAAACATGTGAGAAGATATAAAATGAATGATCCTCTGCTGCCATCTAGTGGTCATAGTGAAAATATCATGACATTTCTTTTAGTAGCATTTGTTTTTCTACGAGGTGGCAGAAATCTTTCACTTAAGCATGTCAAAATTTCCATGAATTATCTCCGTTAGTAAAAAATGGAAAAAAAAAAATGTGTATGTTCTTTAAAGTGAATTTTACATACAGTGTTCTCATTTTACATAAAATGCACAATATGAATAGCTTTGAGGCAAATGAATAATAAAAAAAATAGCGTAAATCCCTCCAAAATTGCTTAACTAAAAAATAAACAATATTACATGTGTTTGAAAAAATGTAAATAAAAAAGTGTTCTACTGTCAGCCATCAGGAGTTAAAGGAGATATTATACAACACACATTTCTTTCTTTCTTTCTTTCCCATATGGTATTATAAAAAGGGGTTTGAACCTTTGTCACCTTTTTCAGAACGTTTTCTGTTTCTGGAGTTAGTATTAGGGGCCAGAATGTCCCCTATGTGCAGTAGACCTGTCAACACCAACTGTGATAGAGCTATGAGAAGCCGAGGTTGTGGGGAAATAAATGACAATGGCAGCAGACCACTGATCTATAATAAAGATCATCTTCATGAGTCTGCTGCACTCATTATATAGATCAGTGCAGCAGACTCATTGACTTGTGTTTGGACAACAGCCTAGTGGTTGGATGGCACCATCTTTCAACACAAGGACATCCACAAGCCGACATGGAAGTCACCTGATGGTAACATAATCAACCAGACTAACCACATGCTGATCAATGGAAAGTAGCGTATGTCTCTCCAAGATGCCAGAGTGTGTCAAGTCACGGATGTCAAAAATTGACCACAACCTTGTTGTGATAAAGTGAGTGTATGTAATATGTAAGTTAAAGAACTATACCACAATGCTTTGTTCAAAATAACTTTATTCATTGTTTCTTTTCATTTTTCAGTCGCATGAAAGGTGCACATTCCAGTGTGACTGATGTTTGTTGGTGTGGGGTTTGGGTTTCTGAAAACAAGAAAGAGTACAAGGAAAATTAGACAAATAACAACATTTGTTTGATGATGATTCTCTTTGTCTTACCTTTCCATTTGGAGCTTCCTAGTAGGAGGAAGCCATATTTATTCCATCTTTGGGAGGGGAGGAGCCTACTCACTGACAGTGTGGATCATGTTATTTGTGTGTGATTTGGGATGCATGTCTTTCAAAATGCTCATTGCCTGTCATGAGGAAAGCTAGAATGTAATAAAAGAAGATGCTAATGTCGATGTTTGAATAATGATTTTGAAGATCATGTATGTTTTCAAGTTAAGTCTAGACTAAATAGACTGTAGCTGAAACAGTGTCATTGGACTGTTTAAATTTGAGGGGAGGAGCCTCAATTATAAAAGCTTAACTGTCTGATCAAACAAGACAGAGAGTGGGACAAAACGGAGTTGCCAACTAGTAGCCAACTTTCTTGTGTCATTATGTGAAGTATAAGTCCTTTGTGTAAGTTTTCATTTGGTTTTGTTTTATTTGTACTTTGTTTTGTTTGGAAACACATTGGAAGAACTTTGTTCCACTGCTTGATGCACACCTGAACAGATTATTAAAGCAACGTCCAGAGACTTCAGAGTTTTGTACTTGTTTCACTGCCTACTTTGCCACTGCCTAGAACGACCGCACCACACTTGTGAAAAATACTATCCTTCCCTTCACTCAGTTCACTCAGAATGGTCAATAGCAAAATATAATGTTCCACAACAGGGATGGGCAACTTTGATATTGGCGAGGGCCAGCACTTTTTCTCCTTTACACCAAGAAGACAGATTACTAATCCACATCCACACACCTTTTACACTCTATCTTACTCAATTTCCTTTTTTAATGAAAGAAATCAAAGTATAAGTAATGTAATTTGTTTTAAATGACATTTAAAACCAGTGCTTGACGTCTGTACGCACTCTGGAAGTGATCTCTCGCGCAAGTATGTCACTCATTGTTTACACGAATACGCCAGAGCGCACACAGACGTCACGCACCGGATGCGTGTGCACCCTCACAGCTCACAGCTCACAGCTCAGAGCAGTTGGACATGGTGGT
>SCHK01443767.1:0-15751 GCA_004124795.1 Poropuntius huangchuchieni
AAATTATTTTTCTTACTTTTACAATTCTATTTTAATTATATTTTCAAAAGTATTATATTTTAATTATATTCTTAGGAAATATGTGTTGGGGGAAAAACATTTTTACATTTTTAGTTTTCTTCACAAAAATGGTTTTTCCTCATAGTTTTGTCACACCACTAGAACAATTTTGTTATGCAATAAAACAAAAGTTAAAATTAGTTAAATTATTGGCAATAATATTTCAACAGAATATTTTAACTGGCTTCACCACAAAATGTCACGTCTTATTATATAAAATGTATTCTATAAATCAAAATTGTATTATTATTTATTACTTTATTTTTTATAACATTTTATTATGTGCTGGGAAAAATTGTTTTCATTTGTTTCCTTTGCAAAAAACAGCTTTTATGGTTGTATTTTTAATATGCAGTCATATCTGGAATTGTGCAATTTACAGTTACATGACAGCTATAAATTCGCTGGAAAACGTTGCGCTGCCTTGCAAAAAATAACAGGTTTATAATGTTTGAATGCAGTCTGATTGATTTCTTTCAAGACTATTGTAAATTATTTATTTTAAAAAATCAGCAAAACCTCATTTTTGAAATATATGAACATAAATCACACTCTGGCCCTAACCCTAAAATTTATTGAACAATATTGACAGCCAATAAGGGAGGGAGGGGAATAACCACAGCAAATCTTAAATATCTAGGTTATTCCAGTCATTACATGTTGTCGCTATTGTTATTGTTCATACTCAAGGTTAGAGTAATCAAACTTACACTCATAATGACGAAACAGGTGAAAAATATCCCTCAGATTTACTTGTCGTCATATCTTTTGACCCAAATATGTTTAAAAAAAAAGCTAAATCATTAATAGTCCACTCCTACTTTTACTCTTTCCAACAGCAAACCCAAATTCCAGACTATGCCGAGCTCGTGGTTAAGTTTCTAGATGCTTTGATCGACACTTACCTTCCTGGTATCGAAGAAGAAGGAGGGGAGGAGTCACTGCGCACACCCACCTCTCCATATCCGCCCACCGTCCAGAGCCAGCTCAGCATCACGGCCAACCTCAACCTGTCCAACTCCATGACGTCTCTCGCCACCTCACAGCACTCACCAGGTCAGTGCTCACTTCCTGCATCATTACACACACACACACATAGGTGCAAATTAGTCTGTAGCCACTCACTTAACTTCACACTTCACATTCTTACCGAGCTACTCACACCTGCTCACGTAAATGTGATTACGTGAGTCACGATAACGCTAACACATGTGATGTCAATGCGACATACCCTAGCAATAAAAAAATAACACCGTAACAGCTCTGTTTGGAAACGCGCTGCAATTGAGGTTTTCAGTGCTTTCAGTGCTTGCACATCTCGAGACCGCTAAAAGCGTCGCCAGTTTACAATTTCTCAGGCTTCGCTAGACGTGCAAGATTTAGAGTAGACCATCGTACAGGGCTTTGACAGTGGTTGTGTGTGCATTTGACACCTTTGCTTTGCGTTTGTATCTTCATTAACCTCACTGCATTCTGTCTCCTTTTCATTGGGAATGTGCTGTCGGTTCAGAGGGCCCTATAGTTTATAGACGGTCCCCAACTCTCTCCCATCCACGAACCACAGAGGAGGTGCCACCGAAAACAGCTGGTACAAACCTAAACTATAGAGCTGTGTTGGGCAATTAATGTCCAGTTCTATAGTTTGCGAACTGTGGTAACTTATTTAAGTGCCTATTTCTTGTCTTTACTTTTTTTCAGTGGTGGCAGTGTGATACTATTCAGTTTAAATTGGCCATTAAAAGGTGTTTATTCGTAACGGAGGTATTTCTATATACGTGTATATGTAACAAAGTCATTAGATGATCCAGCAAGCACTCAAGTGAATGTCTAAATCACATTCCTTCTCACTAATTTCCTCTTTTTGATATGGATTTAATCTGCATTTTGAGCTAATATCAGCTACTGCTTAGCTTCACTGTTCAGCAGAACTGCTTTTGTTGAGTAAAACGCAAAAAGTTAGATATGTTTGTAAGCTGCCATTTTTATTTTGATTTCCTGTTTCTTCCATTCATCTGTCCTTCCTGTCCTCTTTTGAGTTGTGAATGTGTCACTCATGTCTTTTTTTTTCTTTTCTACTCTCTCTGTGTGAAGCCTGTCTGCCTTGCTCTAAGTCGGCTGTATTCCCACCTCACCTCGTCCTCCCAGGTACTCATCGACCTCTGTTGTGTGAAAATAGCAGTTGTTGCCATTCGCAGTGTTTGAATTGTAAATCTTCTGCTGGAGTCAGGAGTAGATGCTACTGTCAGATCAAAGCAAGAGGGGCTGCTTTAACAGGAAGTGTGAAGAGAGATCACAAGGGCCTGATATTAACCACACTTAAGAATGCAGCCGAGGACAGCACATTTGCAGTTTTTCACACTTGAAATGGTTAGGCCATTGTCATTTTTAACCCTTGGTTAATTAAAAAGGGTTAGTTAAAAATATAATGAATATACAGCAGTCAACATTTGAAGTGGATCAAAAAAGTTCATCAAAGTTGTTCTAAGACAAGAACACATTTTGGTTTTAGGTTCAACTTTGATGAAAGGTTTTGATCCACTTCAAATGTTGACTAGTGTATATGAATTCTGTTACTTGCCTCACTTATTTTTTTACAAAAAAAAAAAAAAAAAAAAATATATATATATATATATATATATATATATATATATATATATATATATATATAGATAATAAAAAAGCATTAATAATTATGTTTTTTTAGCAATCAATGTCTTTTATTTAATTATATGTGTGTTCGTTATTATTTAATAATTTGATATTTATTATATATTAGTTAAATATTTTATACATTTAATAATATTATACACATTTTTTTGTTTAATGTAGATAGGATTTAATATTTTTTTATGTTTACTTAACTTAATTTTCTTCATCCCATGAGAGACATAAGACATTTAATTTGTACTCAGTGGGCACTTAAAGGCAATTAATTTGTAAGTAATACAAGCATATATGATTTGTTTTTTAGATTTTTAATTTTATATTTAAATTGATACATACTAAGGCAGTTTATGTTTGGCTGTCTGTTGTGAAATAACTCGATATTTTATTACAGGACCACATTATTTCTTTGTTGTATATTTTGGCACCACGGTTTGGCTTTAGCACCCAGCTAAAGGCATCATAACCCAAGGTTTAAAGCATTGTGGCCTTAAAAATTACAAGTGTGAAATCTTATAAAAGACATTAACCCAGTGTTAAACAGTGTGAGAAAGGCCTTTTATAGTTTACAGTTTGTAAATTTGAACTTGTGACAACAGTAATGCTGATATATGCCTTCTAATAATTTGCACAAGAACAACAGGCACATTTTAAAAGCACACTTACATTGTCTCATATCATGAATGCTCACAGGATCACTGCATGAGACTTTCTCCTCTGTAATAATGTAGTGCACTGAGACACCTGCTGTTCAATTTGTGTACGTACAGCCAGACTCCATGTCAAAGCATATGTCTGTGAAACCTGACCAAACGCTTAAGTTAATGTTTTACATTTGATAAACGTAAATTTAAGATTAAACCATTATTGTAAAGGTAAGAAACAGGCAACAGTTGGGACTGGTGTTACATAACATGTCTCTCCTGCAGGCATCGACAAGGAGAACGTTGAGATTTCTCCCACCTCGACTCTCTCCACCAGTGGGCGAGCGCGACATGGGTCAGCCAGCCAGGTGCAGAAGCAGCGTAGTGCAGGCAGCTTCAAACGGCCAAGCATCAAAAAGATCGTCTGAGAAGATTTGACGCGTTTCTATCTACTGGGCGGCCATCGTTCTTCTCCACGAATCCTTTTTGCTTTCCGTCGTCCAGTTAACAAGGTTCCTGCATTGACGAACCGCTTAAGTGTTTGTTTTTTTTAATACCAGTTGAAGCTTGCCACACACTTGCCTAAATGAACTACTTCAGGAGAATGCACTGAACTCTCCGTGTTGCACTCAACATCGAAATCTCTTGGGACCGACCACATTGAAATGCTAAATCTGTCCAGTTGAGGCCTCCACTCTTCGTTTTGCACAAACTTGAGATTATGTCCTCATCGATGTCTGAAAGAAACACAAGAATGAGAAACTGATCTGATCAACCACTACAGCAAACAGATGACCAACCGTGTGGAGACTCACAGGCTCATTATCCTGGCCTTTTTCCATTTTGTCCCGGACCCAATACGGGATGGACACGCGGCCTGTCCTGTCCTGTCCTGATATCCACAGGCTTGAAATCTGGATGGCGATCCAAGATTCTATGTGTACTATACTATTGACGATAATAACGATCACATGTTTTGGGTTCTTATTTTATCCATTGTGTGCCTTTGTCAGGGTTTTCAGCTGTGTATAGTTTGTAAAATAGGCAAGACCTTGCTAAGGAAGGGAAAACAGGTACTAATTATGAAAACGTGTTGCGGCTTTAACATTTACCATATTGTCCATACGTCGCTACGGTGTAAACTGTACCATGTGACCATCAACTACGAGAATATCATATTGCAGCATCTAAATATTTATTCTGTAAATGTAGATAATGTTTTCGGAGATCACATGAAGGTTTGCTTTGCGATCGTTATCATCAGTCGTAAAAAAAGCAGCGGATTGGTATGTGTTTTTGTTTTCCCAAAATGCACAAATCAGACATGACAAATTGGCATTAATATTCATGTTTTAGCATTGTCTCACTGTGGTGCAATATGTTTTTTATTTGTTTCGTTGAACACTATGTGTGTATACAAATTGCACATGATTTAAGTGTGTGATCAGGAAATATCCGTGCACACTTTTACCTTCCCCTGTTCCCGTCTCACTAAAGGCTCACGTACGGCACAGGAATCCCAATCCCACCACAAGCTGACATAGTAACATTGCACCAAAGACTAGTTTGCAATATTGTGAGGGGAAACTGTTGTGAACTCCATTTTGTATATTTTATGTCTGTCTCGTCTATGTTGTATGCCTTAAATAATTATTTCTTCCATACAGTTCTCACTAGCTTTGTAACCATGTTTTTGGCGTTTAATTTAATCGTTTTCTCACTCGTCGCCTAACTAGTGAATTGCAAAATTAAACACAATTGTGCCATTTAAGTTTGAATTAACATGCCATTTGCAGGGCTTCACTGTGTATTTAACATACAATGGCCATCAAAATTGAAGTGGGCGATTTTTGTGTGCAATATGTTTTCTGCATTACTTTTCTGTCATTATTATGCCAATCTAGAAACCTACAAGGAGGAAACGGTAGTGTACCTAGTAACAGACTCAAGTACATTGTCTCTTTGAAATGCTTATTAAAGGGAAACTTGTATTACTAAAGAAGGGTACCTGCCAAATGTTTGAGGACGGAATATTTGTGTATAATTTTAATTTTTATGTTTCTGAAAGAATTTCATTGAAATAGATGTTTCACATTTAAAATTGGGACCAAATCAATGTCATTTTTCCATTTCATTTGTAGATTTATTTTACATTTTCGTATGTTTTACAACGCACTATACTGCAGATCCAAAAATGTACGTTCATGCTGACTTGTGGTCATTTTAGGGTATTTACAGTGAAATATCGTCCCAACAGCAGATTTCAGATCACAGTGTTTTATGATCAAAAATGAAACTTGAAATGTTTATTCCTTCTCTATATGTCGTAATGGCGAATTTCACATCAGTCCATGTCAAATTTACAGTTTTTAAGATAAATTGAAAATATGAAGGAACAGAATGACCCAATCGAGTGTTTGAAGTGTCAGATTTGTCGTCTTTTTTTTGCATCCATTACTCTGAATAACCAGAATATAACTCCTTTTTCTTGAATCTTAGATGTTGCATTGCTACTACCAATCTAAAACTGACCTAATCTGATATGTCAAAACTTTAAGACAATAATGAAGGCACAGTCTTGACTGCCACGATGGCGGATAGGACACACGACATGCCCCTAAGCCTTTTAAATTGCGTACGTAATTAAACTGTCTTATGTTCTCATCATAAACAGACTAAAAAGGTGGTTTATTTTATATAATTCAAAATGTTTGTCTGATGCATTGCCACATTTTTAATTGCATTGGTCATCTGTAAACAATGTATCTGTCACCTGTAAATATGTTTGTGTAAAATTGGAAGGTATATAAATACGTGTAAATATATGTGATATTGTATTACTTGCTTTTTTGTAAAGCGGTTAGTTGCTGTACATGTATAACATGGCAATTTAATTATACCAGTGTTCGTAATAAAAGTTTCCCTCAACCCTGTTACCCTGCTGTCTAACATGTGGAATCAGTTTTTACTCTACAGTTCTATCTGGGTTTTATTAAAGGGAAAGAAATGTTTAAATGCCAAAAAGATACCTGTATCAGATGTTTTTCACCTCAGAAACTGCCAAACAACCTATGCAGAAACAAAATGTTTTAGAGGTTTCAAGTTTTAATGATTTTGTATTGATAAAGTTGTCAAAAAATATGATCATAACCTCACTTCAAGGGCATTATAATGAACTGTGGATTAAATTAATCAACTTTAACATTTAAAGTGATTACATTTCTAAAATCTCTTGATTCATCATGGTAAATGAGCCAATGAGTTAGAGTTTGGTTTTGCAGTATTTCTATTAATCCTGAATATATGGAAGAACAAGTACAACACAACTGCAATGTCCTTTGGAATGGCCTGTTAACTGAATTGTGAAAGTGTCCTTTCACAAGCTAAATAATCCATACAAATAACTTAAACATTCTTTAGGGAGACTGACAAATTTTAACATGTCTTTTATATTAATTTATATTAATATATTTTAAAATAAATATTGTGTACTAGATAGTTTACATCAGTTTTTAACATTTTAATTTTATTTTTGCAAGTTTACTTGAATGTTCCATAGTCTCATATAGTCTGAGGCCATATGTACAATAATTTGCATGTATAATAATCATACATTAATAAAGAAGATTTAAATGCCGTTTTAGATTAAATATTGCATATCACACTGCTTGACTGCTCACAAACAGATCATTACTGTGATCTTTTAAAATGTGGCAAACCTCCAGTGTACCAGACTTTATCATATCCAGGGGCAAAGTTCAAAGTTTAGCAGCCAACTGCCATGTCAGTAACATCAAATAACTGCTGCTGTTTGTACTTTGTTTTACTTTACCTTTAAACATATTTTGAGCTACAATCCTTGAATCTGTTTTGAGTCTTTCTGTCACATTTACTTACTAATCCCTCTATATTATAAAGAAGTGACTCCGTAATGTCCTCAACAGCCTCGTGAAGTCCGAGACAACTGTGATCTCGCGATGAATCTATACATTAACGCTGACAGCGAACTTATCGCGAGATTTGATCAGCTGATGCGTCTCTGTTTTTAGAGTGTGCGTTAGGACGGTCAACACGTGGGGAGGAGAGACAAGAGACACACATACACACACACGCGAAGCGGGGGGACACGTTGGGATTGTGCTGGGCCTTGAACACGTAACAATATTATACGGTGGCGGTGCGAGGGACGCATAAACACAGTGAGTATAAACCGTGAGTTCAGGTTTTTACCTCATATGCTGGTAGGTGAAGCTTAAATAGCGCAGAGAGGGAGCCCATTTTAGCCGCCTCTCTGATTAGTCCTGCTGTCGCCTTTGGCTTGACATCCAAGCTGAGTTTAACAATCTTACATGCAGCCATTTCATCTTCAAAAATGATTTCCACCTTCATTGGTTCGACAGCGTATGTTTGACATTGCGCCAGTGCAATCCGCTATCCAAAGCGCCTGGAACGCTTTAGCTATAGCGGCTAACGGTGTCGCCAAATCTGACTTCTACTCTAATAGATAAATAACAGGTCTAGCACATTAATTGAAGGCGTCTAATTGAATAACTGCAGTGAAATCTATCATTATTAGCTAATAGACCTAATACTATTTTGCAAAAATCATCTTGACCACCTTCAGCTGCTACGACCATGTTTTGGAACGTAGTAATGTCACCTAACGTAGTTTTAAGTTGATCGATCAGTAGCTGGTTGGCCAGGTGAAGTGACATATTCCACAAACCATCTGGACCATTTTAAGATGGTTTCACCAGCTGCAAGCTGATTTGTTGCTGGACCTACAAGCTACAAGAAGCCATTATAATCTGGATTTTCCTATAGGGAATTGTCGTTTCCATATTTTAAGGTCCAATTCCTAATGTTACTTGGAGCTATTATCATTAGTGTGGTCATTTTGGAGTATGACAGGGAGAACATATGCTCTTTGTTCTTTGCGCCTTCAAGTCAACTCACACCTTCATTCATCTGAATTATGTACCGAGCCACATGGACGAGCGGTTTCTGTGAACTCATGGATAATTCAGGGCCGCTGTGAAGGATGAGGACTTGGTGGAGGGTTACCCCGGTGAAATCGGTTTAAAGTCGGGATACTTGAAGCGGTCAGTACTTCAGACGGAATAGCTGCATGGGGCTGTAATTCATTCAGCGGCCTACCACGAGTACTGTAGGTCAATATCACCTCGCTAACTGGTTATGCGTGCTTTTCTTTATTTAATCACCTCGGTTATGTGTGTGGTTTCATTGCTGTCATAAACCGTGGAAGCTGCTGCTTTTATTTCTCTGATTTCGCTTATCAGTCCTTATAGCAGCAGTGCCAGTTAGCCTGACTGCTAACACGCGCAGCATGCAACGCAACCTCGCAGACATCTGGCCGCAAGACATCTATTTTGTCTCAGTCAAGACGTGCACTTTTATGCACAATTATGTCGTGTTATATAATTGACTGTCGCAGCAGAGCCATTGTGATAAAACGCTCTCCGGTGTAATTCTCCAGGAGCAGCCGGTGCGCGTAACTATCGCCGCAAGCGCCGGAGTGTTCACAGGTTCGCTTTTGTATTCTGAATGCAGCAGCACTACTAAGCCGCTTACTTGTCATCAATGGGTTCGTATGTAACGTGTTGCGCGAATGACCGGCTACGGTGCCCTCTCCGTTATCTCCACACCTCCCCAAGGTCGAACGGCCACCGTGCAGCACGCGCTCGGTTCTTTCTCTATGGTCCGCTCGCGCACGCGCCCAGGCCATGATCTGACAAGCGAGCGTTAACTCGGCGAGCGTTTATTTAACCTCGCGCTGAAGGTGAACATAGGACTGAAACTGGTTCAGGAGGACTTTACTGGGCAGAAACTACAGCATGTGACTACATTCGGTTAACATGGCTGCGTGAAACGTGCTCTCGAGACTGATAGCGTTAACAGACAGTGTAGTATTAATATTATGGCTCTTGCATTGTGAGACCAACCCTCCATAGCTAGTACAATAACAATTTATTGCAGTAGAAAAAAATAAAAGCTACTAATAATGTCTGATATATAGAAATTGTTTGGTGAAGAGGGAAATCATTTATGTGGCACTTAAAATTAATACTGTAAAACTTCAATTTAAAATTTTTTTTTTTTGCTCAATTTCTGGGGGTCAAAATAAATGCTGTATGAGAGATACAGTAGTCAACATTTGAAATGGATTAGAAAAAGTTCATCAAAGTTGTCCTAAGACAACACGTTTTGTTGTTTGCTGACTACTGTATTTTCTACTGTACATTTTGTAAGAGGTTTGCAGTTTTTGTAACCCTGTCATCAAAAGTTTCAAGTTTATAAAAACTAAGTTATGTCTTCAGAGGTCTATCAGCGCTCAATTTCAAAACGATTGAGATGGCCAATAAAATCAGACAAGGTTGGATTTACTTTTTTGGATTTGCTTTTGTTTTTAAGATGAAAGATTAAACAACTGACAGTAATATCCATTGATGCAAACTACCCAACATTTTAGCCATGTTAAGTTGAAAATATGAGCTTTAATTTAACCTGTTCCAACGTACTGCCCATGGTACATTTTTGTGCTTAGTTAAATTTTCCAGGAATGCTTAAGTAATTGATACAATTCATAACTGATTGATGAGTTGAGATTTTAACAGAGCCATTTATAGCAACAAGGTATACAGGTGACTGAATGAGCGCAAATTAAAAATGTGACCCTGGACCACAAAACCAGTCTTAAGTAGCGCAGGTATATTTGTAGCAATAGCCAAAAATACATTGTATTGTACAAATATTGTCCGATCCTAACAAACCATACATCAATGGAAAACTTATTTATTCAGCTTTCAGATGATGTGTAAATCTCAATTTTGAAAAATTGACACAAGACTGGTTTTGTGGTCCAGGGTCACAAATAAAAAAAACACAGTTCACATGGTCAAGACATGGTTATAACTTTGTACTTATATATAAAATATATTTTGACAATGAATTTTTAGGTACTTCAAAATGTTTTCCACATTAAGACCCAACTTTGATTTCTTTCTTGCAATAAATTTGTCATTTCTTATGCTATGTGCTCAGTAGTCACTATTTATTGACAGTCAGAGAGGCTAACAGCAGGCTGTCTTCTGAAACACTATCTGGAAGCTGAAGAGAAATGGAAACCCCTTTATCTTTGGTTACTATGTACAGGAGTGAATGGGAGGGGTTTGTATATGATGTGTTCCTCCTCTGGAGACTGGGATTTGCTGTCCCCGTGATGGAAATGCATGCATGAATGTCCTTTTTTAACTCTGAAAGGATGCCCCTCCTGGCCAATAGCAGTGAGGTAGACATTGCACGTAGCTCTCAGCACCCTCTGAGGTTGAATGTCAGCCATGTGATATTGTCCCTGAAGTTTCTGCATGGCTGACCAGAACTCGCACCGTAAAGCAGTCAGACCGAAAGTGCTGCAAACAAAGCAATATGTTATGTAATTACATTTATTTTATTTTATTTAAGATTAACAAGTTTTGATTACCTGCTTCTATAATTTCTAGATCTTGTTCTTTGTCTTGGAAGGATGCAGTTTATTTTTATTACATACTATGTAATCATCAGTGTATATATAATAATTCCATGGAAGGTGTTTTAGTGCCCATGCGTCTTACATAACCATGAGCTAGTTGTTTTCTAGATGATACACATACTTGTGAACAAGACAAAGGAATGAATGTTGACCAGGGTGTAATTTCCCAAGATGAGGATGAGTCACCCATTCTTTCAACTTCTTCCCAAAGGCTAAACCAGAAATAAACCAGAAATAAAACATTTTATTACACTGCTCTCTGGAATACTTTCTGGTTGGCCTGTCTGTAGTCAAGTGTTTTCAACTAGTTTCCAGCTAAAAATGCTGTACTCGATTCATGTCTCTCAAATCACTCTGGAAAAAAAAAACAAAAAAAACAATAAAAATCAACACTCCTCAATATGTCATGTCTATTTACTCAGTTAAATTAGGTAGCTGTTGTAAGTGGGATAATGTACAGTAATTCAGTTGTTTTTGCAAAATAAGTAACAAGGTTTGCAAATTTGCACAGTGTTCATTAAATAAACATTAAAATTAAAGAAAAAAACACACACACTAGAATGAGTAATAGGATTGCAAATAGGCTAAATTCATCTTCAATGCAGTAGTGGTTGGGAACATTTGGGACTAAATGTTGATTTGAAACATTTCAAAAGAACTGAACTGAATGGTTGAACTTAATGTCTATGTCAGGTTTACTGTTTGTTCTTTATGGTGCAACTTAATGTTTAATCTTGCTTTGACACGGTTGGTCTAATCATTTTTCCTTGTGTTGATCTGCAGGTGTAGCTGCTAGGGTCTAGAGGAGATGCCACTGAGGTTCCGGTCCTTTGTTCCGTATACGCTTCCTGGAGTGCTGGCGCTCATAGGCTGGTGGTGGTACATCTCCCGCAAGAAAGAGCGAATCACCAGCCACGACAGTGAAGAGGGGTCGGTTATGGGCTTGCGAACCTCCTCTGGTGAGGGCAGCAATGGAATGGTCGACAAGAGCTGCCCCACTGCCAGCAGCACACACCGCAGAACCAGCCGAGACCGAGTCAAAGCCACAGAGCACAGACCTGTTGAGCAGGAAGTTGTAGCGGAGATACACACGCCAGTGCTAAAAGCCACTGCGGGGGAGGCTCTCGGCGCCCCTCCAGTTGTGTTGGCCAGTGGACAGCTAAGCGCTCCTCAGAGCTGTACAAAATCAGTCCCCCCACAAAGCCACCCAGAGACAACAACTCCTGTGTCATCTTCAACCCCAACAAAAACAGTGGAGGAGAGCACTCATCACAAAGGATCAGAGGCCGGCATTGGCAGCAAACCCTCAAGCCAGTTAGCGTCAGATCTAGCAAGCACGGGTTCAATTAAGAAGCAGGTCGAAAACCAACCGCTAACTAAGCAGCGTCCCGCAGAGCTAGCCAAAGCGGAGCGGCCTGAACCTGAGGGAGAGGTGGCCACTGAAACCTTAGCACCGACTTGCACTCAGAATCTCCTGGCTGACCTTTTAAAAGATGAGCTGCCCTCCACTACATCTTCAACAGAGAGCGAGACTGTCTTGCTGGAGTCCTGCAACCCGAAAACCCCGCTAACTTTGACCTCGTTCCCTAACTCCACCAGCACACCCCTTTCAGAAAGCTCCACGGAGGCTCGGCACCATGAAAACGGAGACCTGGGCTTGCCGGCCGAGACCAGTCCAGACATGCAGGAGCTCCAGCGTCTCGCGGCAGGGCTGATCACTGAGGTCATCTCGGCAGCCACCCAGGAGGTCATGGCGGTCAGCAGCTGTGAGTCCCGGTACAGCAAGGGCTCTGAAGCGTCTGACAGCAGCACGCCGGCTGTAAATGGTAAGGAAGTGGAGTCGTGTGTACCTCCAGAGAGCGAGGAAAGCGCAGAGTCACGGGCGGTGCAGATAGCAGAAGACGTCATCAACGGTTGTTTGGCACCTTCGCTCTGGAAGATGCCGGAGAATGAGAAGAAAAGAGGGTCGTTGACTGTGCCGTCTGGGGAACAGTTGGAGTCCACGCCGGTTCTGGCCAAGCTGCAGGCAGAGGAAACTCTGGTGGAAGACTCAGGATGTAGCACGTGCCAGTCCGAGGATGGCATCAGCAGCGAGGATCTCCACAGCACAGGGTTGTCCTCGAACGTGTCTGAGAGTAAAGAGGACCTCATTCAAATTTCAGGGACTTGTAGGGCCTCTGAGGTTCAAGGAGATGGACTGCAGGAGAGTCTTGCTCTAATTGTCCCTCAGGAGTCTCCGCTGACCGCAGAAAACGTGGCAACGGTTTGCGAGGCAGCACGGTTGAATGGAACGGGCTTTAGGAATGATGCTGCTAGTGAGGTAGAAGCTGACCAATCAGGAGGTGAGTTACAGTTAATGAGAGTTTAACGATGGGGCTTAAATGGGTAGTTAATGCATCAATGACGGTTCTTTCATTTAGTCATTCTGAACCCGTTTTACTTTCTTCTTTGGTTCCCAAAAATAGTGCCTCACACACTTGAATTAATCATAGGGATGTTGGATAAGTACAAAAATATAAATCCTGCACACTACTAAGCTTGCATAATCAGAAACATATTTTAATGAGTAATTTCAATTAACCTTAGTCTGGCAAGATATTTAAAAAAGGCACTTTGCTTATATAATTAAAGTCAGTGGGGTTAATTGTTTTTGACCCCATTGTCTTTCACTAAACAGACTAGAACTGTTGCAGCGTTCTTCAAAATATTATGTATTGTGTGTTGTAGGAGAAATACAATCAAAACAGATTTGGAGTGATATTATGAAGGAGAGTAAAGGATGACAGAATTCTCATTTAAGTGTGAACTGTGAATAGTGGGAATTCAGTTCATTTCATTGGTCTCAGAGCATCTTGCAGTTTTGCACACTTGAAAACATGAACTCAGTCTCGGTAGGTTGTTTGAATGCGGTCCACTTAAAAGTGTGGGTTGTGGTATGCTCATTGTGCATTGTTGATACAAATCACTCTAGGTTTGCTTTTTCCCTACATAATTCACACATTGCATTGTGCCAAATATGTGCAAATCTAGCGTAAAGGAAATTTCCCCAAAAGTTTTCATCCAAGATCAAGTTGCAAAGGTCTGTGATTGTTTACTTGCATGCTTTCTGTTTCAGTAGGCTTTGTTTTTTGTTTAAATCCAACAAACGTCAGTCCTCTTCTTGACATTTGGCCAGATGTAGTAGTACAAAAAGCCTGAGTCAAGGGTACTCTCAAACTGTGAATAGACTCTTTGGAAACCTCATATGTTTGAATTCCCAAACAGTGTATGTTACATGAGCACAACTGCATGTGCACGGCTGTTTTTACAGCTCCCTACTACAGCAACTTCCTTACATGGATATCAGTGCCATCTTGCTTTTTTAACTCCCCCTGCTTACAAGCAGGTGTTGGAAATGGCCAGGAGTAAGTCTGTTATTAGTTAGCCAGCAAGCGTCTTCTCCAGAATGTGGTGATACTGGCACACTGACCATTCGCTGTATTTGTTTAAGACAGACTGGGTATTTCTCAGTTGATTTGATGACAGGAAGTACCAGTGTGGGTTGTGTGATTGATTTGCCTGAACCCTTGTAAGGTGTCATCACACCAGCTCCTGCTATCTCCATATTGTGACCTAAAAAGGGTGTGGAGACTGGCGGGAGCTAATGCCTCAGCCCATCCTCACTTGGAAAAAAAGAAGAAAGTGTAACAGAACCTTGATACTTGCTTCCTTGTTAGTTAAAACCAAGTAAATGGGCAATTATTGACACTGTCAAGTAGTAGAAAAAGTGTCGGTAAACAGAAGAGCACTTTGTCATAAGCATACTGCATTAATGGTATGAGTCAAGAACAATGGTGGCAGTGCTTCTTGTCCTGAGGGAAGAGGCTGGTTGTTTTGTTTGTCAATGGTCCTTCTCAGCTGTATTAGTTGTGTTTGTTATTGTTACCCCATGGTTGCTTAGCAAACAGTGATGACCTGGCTAAGCAGGCATTTGCGTTTGAATGTCTGTTAAAGAATGGTCTCTTTAGACCCCCTGAAAGTCATCGATATGAGTTTCAGTGATGATGTCTGTAGCGTGTGTGGAATGGATGCCCTTTTTTTCAACAACGCTGACTATAGCTTTTATGATGTCCAGAACATTTTGGGATTAGTTGCAGGTGATTCTTGATTTTTATTATGCTAGCAGATGTATAAATTATAAATGTTTTTAATTTCTTTAGTTATTTTCATAAACTTATAAATGTAACATTTATTTAGTATATTTTACATAATATATTACACAATGTATACAATATTTTTACCATATGCACAACGTCTTGAGATTGGTTGCTGGTAATATTTGCTTATTCAGTTGCCAGGCATTTTCTGTTTAGATGAATTTAATTGAAATTAATTATTTTTCCTTTTAATGTATGTGTATTTTATGTATAACAAATTATTTTCATTTTATTCTTAAGGCAAATTATTGTTGAATAGATGATTGAATTGGTTTTTAGTAGTCGTGTCAATTAATTTTTTCAGTTAAAAATATTTACCGCAATTAACGTTTGGGGCAGGGCTAGGGTTGGCCACCCCACTCACAGCTGCTGTTTCTGTCACTTTTTCTCTTGACAAGAAGTAAATTATATTCAGTCGTAGAATGTCTTTGACCACATAAAACGGGAGACATTTCAGATGCGCACCACTCCATTTCAGCGCCAGGCGTGAGTCACACAGAGCGGAAACAGTACTATGCTCGGATCGCTCAACTATTGCACACACAAAGTTGCCGCCGCTTGCTGTAGCCTGTATCTTTTCATTTCAAAGTGCGAATGAAACTACGTGCATGCAATGTCGTGGTCAGTTAAGTCATGAA
>SCHK01443785.1:4026-16160 GCA_004124795.1 Poropuntius huangchuchieni
AACGGAGATTACACTTAGGAGAAGATGACAGATTCATATAAAAACGTTTCTTTGGAGTCAAGTAAACCCTATGCAGCAATCTCCAATGAATCATTTGGTGATTAGGATTTTTAGAAGAACTGAAACATATCCCATACCTGATCCTAAAATAAAACATGCACATCCTCATTAAAATCCTTAGCAGTTGTCTCCGCTCTTCCTCTTGCTGAATGTATTTAGTGCCTGAAGAAAAGAGATGCAAAAGAGACTCTTAGAAGCAGGATAAGAAATAAGACCATCTATGTATTGTGAGTGTGTGTGTGTGTTGTAGAGCCATGTTGGCTCAAGCTGTTTGCGCCTGCAGCTTTTTCAATAAACCCGTCAGAGACAAGCTCGTCTCTGTCTGCTGGCCACTCACTGAGTTTCCTGACAATACCTGTCAACTCTCTCCTGCCTCTCACAGCCCCACGGCTGCAACTCCAGCCTGTCTGCTCTGGAGCGCTGCTGTTACAGCCCATCACCGTCCTGGAGCTCTTCAGCACCACCGGCATTAGATGTGTGCCAGTGGTTTCTCCTGACATTAGCTTAAGTACAGGAAAATGTGTGTTTGTTTGGTGATGGAAAGCTAGGTGTGAGTCACACAGCATTAATGTTATCCAGGCCAAATATATGATATACACACACACACACAGGCTTTGGATTTCTTTATCTTCGGTGACTGGAGGAGCAGAAAAATTTGCCTCTCCTGTTATACGTTTTTCTTGTTTGTTTCTCCATAGTTGTGTGGTATGCGCTTTATCATCCTGCTCATGTTTACAGAACAAAAGGCTTCAGTATAGTGTAAAGGAAATCATTATATTATATTATATTATATTATATATTAATTTATATAATATTGTATAGTATCATTTTAAGAGGTTTTCTGTAGGTCTTAAAACTATCTTAATTCACCCTTCCACAGATTAAGGCCTTAAAAAGTAGAAAGTCTTACATTCATAAAGTCATGGAATTAAATGTTGCAAACTGCAAAACATTATTATATCTTTCTTATAAATAAATATCTGAACATCCTGAAATCAAAATATATTAAGAAGTCTTGTTTTATGAGAAACAGAACAAAATTAAGTGAGTTAAGGCTTAACACAAGAACAAACATCTAGCAGTGAACTTGTTTTCTCTTTAAATTAGGTTGGTTTAAGTTGAATTAAGTTGACAGGGGTGGATATTTGTTCTTGTTTTCATAAAACAAAATTGCTTATTTCACTTCTCAAGTAAATGTATGTTGTTTGACAAATTTTAAACATTTGCATAAATAACAAGACAAGAATACTGATGAAGAGCATCACTTTTTGTGATACTTTTAAAAGTTACAGTAAAAGTTTCCATATTTTAATGACTAGGAGCAGAGGTTTGGCATATAAATAGTTTTTTTCTTTGTAAAATTAATGAAAAAAATAATGAAGACATTTGGAGACGCATATTGATGCATTGTGTTCCATTCAATTTGTTGCTTAAATTTTCTTTAGCTTGTCTTAAAAAGTCTTAAATGTATTCATAAAACCTGCAAAAACCCTTGTATTAAATATTATACATATACATTTTTAATTACATATAATTAAATAATTTAACGAGTTATTTTTTAAGAATTTATAGCAGCTTTTATTATTAATAAAATATTTCTTTACTTGAAAAACTTTTGTAAAATTCAAAAATATATTTAAATTATTATAATAATTATTATTGTCGTTCTGCTCAAGTTTCTTGAATGAGACCCATCATGTTCCAGTAGGACTTTTTCTCTTTCTTGTACATGACATATATAGCGTATGTGAACAGCACTTTGATGTTGGGTGAAGAGTACGTACATTTCGACAGAAGAAGCCCTGCCTGTGTCACACATGCCCCTGCGTTTCAGCTGGTGATTTCATCACAGCCATCTCCAAAAAAACAGAATGATTTCCTTGCAGAATGAGCCTGAAAATTTATACTCCCCCCCCCCCCCCCCCCTCCTCTCATGCCAGAAAAACTGCTCCTCTATCTTACAGCGACAGTCTGGCAAAGAGAGGATGTCAAGTTATTTTCCTCCCTCTGTAGTTCCCTGAAATGCAATGACATTTTTCACTTGCACAGGTCACACTCTCATACCCAGGACATTGCTTTGAACATTTACCTCCTCTTGCACATGGAGGGCACATTTCAAACTGTCATAATGTGTGTCGGGCTGACTGTCCAACTTGAAATTTGTGTAGTATTTGTTGAGAGCATCTCTGTATTCCATTTAGTACCATCTCACTCGTCCCCCGTGGCACAGGGAACTCACAAAGTCCTTTGAGTGTCCTTGAGTTCCTCTTGTCTACAGCGAGTGCCTCTTCCTTTTCTAGTGATGGTATAAAATCAAGTGGCCAGTTTGGTCATTCATCTTCATGATAGACACCACGGGTTGGCCATTTTCCCCCTACAGGTGTCTTTGTGCTCGGCACGCTGGGAGAAATGTGCTGCTGGCGTTCACATCAAGCCTTATGTCTCACCTCAATGCCAGAGCGTGTCTGGAGTGCCGGCAGTTAGTTTCGGCTCTGCCTCATCCGTTCCACTGCAGCCATACAAACTCAAACCGCACCTGCCTGTCTTTCTGCCCAATCTGTCAGGCATTAAGAGCTTTCAACAGCTCTGCTCATGGGCAGTTACAGTTTTAATGGCTTCCAAAAGGATCATAATTGCATCCATTCAACAGAAACTCTTTCAGCGAGACCAGCACTTTTCATGTTTCACTGACTCCCACATTTGCCTTTTTCCCTGCACCTGTAATTTCAGTGCTCACTTTTTTGCCATTGAAATCTTTGCTGTCCGATATGGGACGACCCTGGTCTCTGTCTCACTGACCACTTACGATAAGATTCGCTTTCTTTAAATCCCATTTGACATTTTACCCTTGTCTTTTGAATAGACTGCAAATTAAATCAAGNCAGATTCGCTTTCTTTAAATCCCACTTGACGTTTTACCCTTGTCTTTTGAATAGACTGCAAATTAAATCAAGTGTAAGTAGTAAAGAATGGGCTTCGATTTTTGTAAGAGTCAGAAATAAATCTCTGTTTCATTGTAAAACAATCTTAGTTTTATTTACATCGAATACCTTACCAATGGTGTCTCTTTTGAGCCGTTCAGTCTCATTCTGTGGTTTATGTATGTCACATTCGCAGCATGTGTGACGCTCCTCATATTTCTTTGTTTTTGCTCTGGTGACAAATCATTTGTCTTTCCTTTAACATCTCCGGCTGCTCTAAATCAATATGTTACACAAATAGACGTGAGAGCTATCAAAATCCTTTTAAAGGACAAGCGCTCACACACCAGGAGCGAGCACAGTTCAGTATTTAAGAATTGGCTCTCTTTCTGTTCACGAGTGTGAATTTGAATTAAATTTGCCACACCTCACAGGATATTGAAATGGAAAGTGAATAACAGGAAGTGGAATTTATTGGATTAGTGAACACAGGCTGTGTGAATACTGTGATGTTTTAATAAGTGTGGTAATATGAGAACACATATGGTTAGAACCAACTATATAGTAAGAAAACATACAGAATTTTATTAAAATGTTATTTTAGTAGGCAGATTTATTAAGTATGTTTTGCTGGAAGATATAGTTCCTGACGTAAGCCGTGGCTGTGTGAGGGAGAATTGAAAAGAAATGTATTCTATTTTAATTTAACTGTATATTTTCATTAAAAAAAATTATATACACAACAAAAAATATCCTTAAATAATAAAAAATTATTAATTATTAAAATGAAATACATTTTTGCTATTGTGGCTTAGTAATTTAGACTTGCACTACCATTTAAAAGTTTGAAGTCAGTAAGATTTTTTTAAGAAAATATTTTTTTAATTCAGCAAGGATGCATTAAATTAATCAAAAGGAACAGTTAAACATTTTTTAATGTTAACAAATATTTCTGTTTTAAATAAATGCAGTTCTTCTGAATTTTCTATTCAAGTCTGAAAAACTTGATCCTAAAAAATTGTATTTAATTGATACAATTTTCTGGTTATAAGTAATTAATAATAATATTTTTTTTTTAAATTGTGATAATTATTAAGGTACAACTTTGTAATTGTGGCTTAATAATCTACACATATTCTGTTGTCTGTATGAAAAAAAAAATAACACTGGACTTTCTTTCTTTGGGGTATGAGTTTTATAAAGATGGCTCAGCATGCTTGGCTATAATGAGTGTACGTGTTGGCACTGAATTCACAATAACTAATAAAAATATCCTTTCAGAACTCACATCAGGTGTATGTGCATTTGTGTTCAACACAGTCTTATAAATTTCCTTGGAGACCTGCTGACACATATATGTTTGTTTTTCTATCAACTCAGTGCCGTTTTGACTTCTATTGTCTTCTGAGTTAATTATATGCATATACATACAGTATAATCTTAAACCTATTTCCCACAGATATTTGGCTTGTCATTAATACATTATTTAGTAAATCCATTTTTGTTTCCCAGTCCCCATAGTGTTGGTGTTTTAATATCCATGTTGGAACGTTTAGTCCTCACAATGTAGGCAAAACCTGACCCGCCCACACATACACTCACAGTGTTCCAGTGATTAATGCTACAGGCAGAGATTGTGTCCCACAGTCATCACCCCAGTGATGTGAGACATCTGTCTGTGGTTAGCTGCATGTGTCTCCTTTTGCTTTTCATGTTCCGAATCCCCACTATGCCTCTGTGTGTGTGTGTGTGTGTATCGTCTATCTAGCAACACACTGCACATATTTGCTTTTGTACTCGAGTTTTGCTGTATGACTCACCAAGATGATCTTGACCAAGTCAGAAAAGGTCAAGGTTAGTCAGTAAATTGGCTCTAAGCAATCAGCCCTCTTGCTAAGCTTGTGATGCCGTGTTTGTGAGTGTGTGCATGTGTGTGTGTTTGTGTGTGTATGCTTTTATCTTCGAGGAGGGGTTTGATGAGGTTCTGGCAACTTTCAAGCTCACAGCTCTTGGTATCAGTGACACTACGACAACAAAGAACAGTTGTAGAGGGGTCATGTGACACACACACACACACACACACGCACACACTATATAGTCAACCAATAGCAGATCAACATAATAAACAGCTACACAATGCATTGCCAAAGGGAAAAAAAATTTACATATTGTGTTCTTCATTTTTTTTCAAAAATTCATTTTCTTTCTCAATAAAATAGTTAAACATGAATTAATAATTATATTTAATAATTTTATTTATTTGAAAAGCACATGAAGAATATATCTTGAATTATTATTATTTTACCCTTTTACCCAAATTGTTTTGTTGTTTTTGTTGTTTATGACAAAAAATATAACACATTTAGTAAAGTATATCTTAAAAAATATATAATATAGAGTTATTAATTTAAGATATATTCACTGAAAACAAGTATTAATATACAGATACATTGTTATTAGGAATTTTTACTGGGAAGAAAATGACAAATTACTAATTTAAAAATTCATGAAACCTACTGACAGACTTGTGGCAGAAAGAAGAAAAGAAAGAAACAGGCAGTAGTGTTTGTGACTGTATGTCAAATTCTCAAGGACAGGAAACAGGCCTTGTCTATTCACGTCTGTTTCCATGCTCGTAACCCAAGCAAAACAGGTGTGAACGTGTGATCCAACAGGAAGTCACATGTTTGAGTGTTCTAAAGCCCCTGAACAGCTGTCCCCCCCAGTCTCCCCTACAGAATGTGTGCTGGCATGCTAAGGGGCACTAAAAGAGGGGCTGCTCTTTATGCGGCTTGGAGCTTATGAGTATTTGTTGAGGCTAATATAAGCACAGACGCAAAGAGGGGTTATTTAAAAACGCACAAACCCTTTGGCCTTCCACTCATTTTATAGTGAACAGACTCACTTAAAATAACACTGACCTTGTATGCGTGTGTGTGTTTTAAACAGGTGGAGATCGAAAAACTGGACTACCATCACTACCTCCCCCTGTTCTTTGACGGACTGTGTGAGACAGTTCACCCCTATGAGTTCTTCGCTCGACAGGGCATCCATGACATGCTGGAGCACGGTGGCAGTAAAATCCTGCCTGTTATTCCACAGCTCATCATACCCATCAAGAGTGAGTGTCATTAAGATAGTGCTCTTCCTGTCCAATTTACTAATTACTGTCAAAATAATTGTAAGTCACAAAATCATTCAATGGGGGTCAGTCTGTCCTTGGTACAGAGTATGCACTTCATCTGAAAGCTTGGAGGAAGAGTAGGAGAAGCATTCCAAAGCTTGCATAAGAGAAAATAAAAATGGCATTAAATTGGTAATAATATTACAGTATTAAAGGAGGCCTCCAAGAGGCTACCTTCCAAAACTCTAAAGCAGTCACTTTCCATAAATCTAGCTTATGGAAAGGTGGTAAGAAGCAAACCTTGAAATGCTGAAAATGCATATCACAGCTGGAGTTTGGCCAAAGGCATGTGAGGAGCTCAACAATTCGAAAGAGAATCCAGTGTGATGAGAGCAATATTGGGCATCAGTTCTTTATTTTTTGCCAGGGGTTCTTATGATGCTGTTTAAATGATAGAATATAATTTTTGTTATTAATTTTTGTATAAAAACACTAAAATGTTTTTTTTAGAGCCAAACTTGAGTATGGAAGTTTATGTAATATAGAAGTTTAATGCATTTGTTATTCTGTATGTTGTTGTTTTTTACAATGTAAATTTTTTTTGGTTAATTTTTGCTTGCCTTCCTGTTCGAAAAATGGTATTATAAATGCAAGGCACATCTTACTGACAAAATAAGCTTCTTTCATGCAGACTTTAGAAAATTTAGGATACATCAGAAAATCATGGATAGAAGATGGAATGGATGAAGATAATTGGAGAAAGAAAAAAAAACTAAACAAATACTGACCTTACACATACAGCAAAGGTTACACTGAAGAGAGTGAAAACAAGAAGGTCGATGTTTTGCACTGGTCAAATCAAAGCCCAGAATAAATGAGCTCCTCTGGGTTTATTAAATAAAACAATTCTTCTTGATTGCTATAGATATAGCTAGATAGCTAGATAGATAGATAGATAGATAGATAGATAGATAGAGACAACTTTTTCTTCCCTCTCTCACAGGAACGACTGCAGGTATGTTTGTGTCAGGAGTTAAACTAACGCAATTGCTGAAGTGTCTAAATGTCATGCTCCTGTGGTATTTAGAGAAGGAAAAGGTATGTGAGGTCGTTCATTTTTAGAGCCTAATATGAGGGAGGAATTAATGGTTCCTTTATTTAGAGAGATTTAGAAACAGATCTTCACTCCTCCAGACGCGTCACACACCATGAATTATTGAACACTCCTTTGGTGCAAATGTCACACCACTGGAAAACAGTTTGCCGTGTTTGTTTGGTAATTAGAATTTCATAGTGTGTTATACAGATATAGGAGAGCAGGAAGTAAATGGAGGTGATTGGTAAAGTACAGCACACAGCTGCCACTCAAAACATTTTTAGATGAACTATCTCTTTGTTTTTTATATGAAGGTAGGCAATCTCGTAAATGCCTTGTTCAGGCAGGCTTTAAATGCATCATAACATCAATGATCTAGTGACATGATTCAAGAGGTAACCAAATATATCTTTAATGACAACAAAAGGTTATTTTTCAGTAGAAATCAAATCATATGGAAGAATAGATATTTATGAATTAAAGTGCTTCTTTTAACTGGTCTGTCATTCTTTCCACTAGCCATTGAACCACAGGATTATGGGATATCATGCAGGCTGCAGATGAAGTCTTTTTTGTAGTATTGAATGGTTTCTTCCCTGTATACAGAGCCCGTGAAGGAAGTGTTTTTCAACTTTGGATGGAGAAAAAAAGTGCAAATATAACACTCCATTCAGGGTTGTAAAATGGCAAAAAAAACCCTGTCCTATTATATTCTTGTTTTCTTCATCTCTCCGTGTTTGTCTACAGATGCTCTCAACACGAGGAGCAGGCAGGTCATCTGCACCACGCTGAAGGTTCTGCAGCACCTGGTTGTATCAGCAGATATGGTGGGTGAGGCGCTGGTCCCGTACTACAGACAGATCCTCCCCATCCTGAACATCTTCAAGAACATGAACAGTAAGCAACATATATAAATCTGTAAATGCTTTTGGTTTTTATAAAAGTTTTTTTTAGCTTTTGAGATCACTTTTGTGAAATATATACTGTATATATATCAAGTGTAGCGTTAGTTCTGGCAGGTCATGTTAGTCAAGCTCATGTCAGCTGACTCTCAGCTGATCCCCATCTACCTATAGTGATGTCACACCTATCACAGCACTCACATATATAAGGTCCTTCAGTATTATCAGCAACTTTTGTGTTGCTCAGAAGCTAATTACCCTCCACCATCCCCAGCTCCTCCTTTCATCCAGTCAGGATTCAGCCTTCTGATTCCCCTTTGAATCAGACTAATTTCTAAAATGTTTACATTAAATTATTGAACATTAATGATAGCTGCAATACATTCATGTTGGTTGTGTTCTGTTTATCCTAAGGGGGTTATCGCTGCTCTCTCTGCTGTCATCCATGCTAGGCTGTTCTTGCACAGAACAGAACCATACCGCCAATCTAAACTGTATGCTACTTGTCAATCGTATTTGACGATAGTGGTCCTGACAGAAGTATTTTTAATCAGCAAATCTCTCAAAGCTGTGTGTAAAAACACACAAAATTATGTTCTCCAAGGGATGGCTTTATGCACAATACACAGAAGAGTGCCTTGAAAAAGTGGCTTATTGTTTTTACAAAACAGCAATTTTTACTTCTATAGTATGTTTTCTAAGATTACATTCATTGCTTTTTCTGATGCTTGGTTTTACATTTAACTTTTTTTTGGGATCTCTGATCCAGCCACATAGAAAAACACTGACAATTAACATTGATTTAGCATTGATCCCTGCGGCCCTTGTCTTGCTGAAGATCAGTGCTGTCTTTCAGGATCCAAGCCTTCAGCTGTGATCTTTAAAGCTGGTCTCAGATCAGCAGGCATCGGCACTGCTCTGAGTCACTCTTATTGAACATTCTACATCATTACTGAACATTTATGCTGACTTTCTACATGCCAATACAAGAATCTACATCATCTGACGCCTGAATTTCCATTGATTGTGTAGTTATATTTGTGTCTCTTTGTCATCTGATGTCTTTCATCCTTTTAAACACGGTCCTGAGGACTGATGTGAGTGTTCTGTATTCATTGTGTCCTGGTGTCAGGCCAGTTCACGCTTCCATTCACTGCCTTTGTTGGGCAGACTATAGGCCTGCCAGACATCTTCAGACGTGAGGACAAGCATTGTGGATCAATCACCTCATCACAGGCTTAACCAGCCGAAATGCTGCCACCTCACTCCTCTGATCAATATCCAATTTGAATCTTTTGTCTTCTTAATTCCGTTACATTATCTGCTAATGTTTTGTTTGAGCAAAAGAATGAGCACTGGAGGAGCAGAGAAAGCTTCTCTCATTAGCTCCGGGCTCCATGCTAATCTCCTCTGTGAATTAGCGGTAGGTAAAGTCTCTTAAGTGTTTAATGCCTGGTTTACAAGTCAAGATCAGGACTGGTTAGATTGGTTTTCTTTGGCTGTAAGGCACTACTAGACACTGTGCATCTTGTGAATTTGGAAATGAGCAGTTGCTATTTTCGTCTACAGTTTTAAAAACAAACCTTTTAGTTCTGTGGCGTTGTTAAGTAGTCTGATTGTATGAGAGAGAGATGTTTGGAGACTTGCGGTTAATTGAAGTTGGGCTAAAAATGATCCGCTTTTCTCCGTTGGATTCCTCTGGGGGGAGATGGTGGTTACGTATATTCTGGACGTGCTGAACTGGATCACTCTCAGAGTAAGTCATGGCCCTCTTTGTATGTGTGTGTGTGTGTGTGTGTGTTTTCATGCCTTGTGGCAATGTGGCCAGAGGGAAATTGTGTCTACATAGTGGTCTTTTGTTCCCCAGGATGCAGCTGTTGGTACTGTGGTGTTGTGTGTCTGTGTATGTGTGGTTTTTGAAGGTCACATTTGTCCAGCATTTTTGCATGAATTAAGCCATATGACAGTTGTGTGTAATTTGGCTTGTTTGTGTGCATGTTTTCTTTTTACTGCCAACAAGTAATTCCAGTGCTGTTAAATATTTTTTTTATTTTATATACTGCAGTAACTTGTATACTTGCATTATATTATATTATATTATATTATATTAATGTATGTGCTGTGAATGTTTCTCAATTCTTTCTTTTTTAAGCTTTATAATAAACAGTTATCCAGTATGATTTTTATGAACATTTTTAGATGATTTTGTTCAAAGGGGCTTACAGTAAATTATACATTTTGTCAGCTTATGTTCCCTATGAATGAAACCCTGTTCTTGGGATTCAGAGCTACATAAGCCTTGCAATTTTTGGGTAGACTGTTCTTTTAAAAATAAAATTTGTGGTAAATTTGTTCTAGGCAGAACTCCTTGACCCTGGAGCAGTCGTAAATTAGCTATTTCTGTGTGCGTTTTCCCAGTGTTATTCTACTCTGTTTAAATCATTAAGAGTCTGGAAGTTTAACCCCTTCAATCAATATGTAGCACTGACGTCTTCCTGTTTTTTCATTTTCTATGGGTTTCTAAGACTTTTGTGGTCACTTGAGCTTCAGGTAAACTTGATGTACCTCCTGATAAGCCTGCAGCATTTTTACTTGTCCGTGTTTGTGTGCTGCTGTACTTGAAACTACTGAATATGCGGGGACTGTAAATGCATGCGAATCACAGATGCAGTTTACACGCTTCTGTTGTTTTCCGGCTGGGATGATTCCTGTTGTTAATCAAACACGGTGACGTCTCTTACGAGGGACAGATCTGCTCTATCATGCAGTAGATTACACACACACACACACACACACACATGGCAGTAACTTCATTTCCTGCCTGCTTGCCTCTGTCCAGTACACACTCCTTGAGGAGAACACACTCCCTGCTTAGCAGGACGCTTCCTGACAAATGTGTGTGAACAAATGTCCCGCTAATGATGCTTAACGACCCCGAGCTGTTCTGCCGTTAGCCTCTGCTTCACTCCTGTTCCCAGTGTGCGTGTGTGTGTCTTTTTTATTGGCCTGCATTATCTTTGAGCTGTTAGTCTTCTTTCCACATTAATCTGCACCAGACCTGCTGTGATACACTCTTTTTGGTCCTATGAATCTTCCTGCTGGGAACGCCAACGAGGCTGATAAGCACAAACACACACACAGAAACATATATAGTGTGGTGGCAATGATGCAACTCTGAGAGGTTTTTGTTAGAACTATAAATACAATTTGTGCTCATGAGGTGGTAGTTTCAGAGGTGTGGGGGCTGGTGATATATTATCTTTGTAGCGGTCTGGTTATGCTGTTCCTTGTATGTGCATGGCAGAGGTGCTGTTAGCCTCAGGTGTGTCTTATCACATGTTGCCAGTAGTAGTTTATAGCTCCACTTAGCGACCTCCTGCCATTGTGAGACTGGCTCTGGAGGGCAACAGTCACTCGAGGCAATGCAGACCTTATATAATGCAAATGCAATTCCGTATAGAATCACATGTTTTTGAATGATTAGCAGGCCTAGACAGAATCTGTGGACTTTGGGGGGATTTAAAAGTGGATTTAAGCATGATGAAAGTGTTAAATGGAATGTTAATTTTGGAAGCTAAAAGTGTATTAAAATTGGCCAAAATATTTAATAAACGAACACAGAACTCACAGGGGAATTATTGGTAATACACAGGACCAGGACCAGAAAATTAAAATGAGTAGACCAGGGTTTTTTAATGCCACAAGTGGTCCTTTTGCGAGGGACCTCTTTCCTAAATTATTTGTTAAGTGTTCTCTGGATAATATTTACCTTCTATTACACTGACAACAAATCTATGATTAAAAAATAAATAAATCGATGTGAATTAAAAAATAAAAATATTTGATAATTCTCAGTTTCTGACTAGTCTTTAAAATTAGAGTGAAAATGTGCATTCTGATATACTGTGAAAAACAAATTTTATTAAATAAAAATAATTAGAATAATAATTATTATTAATTTATACAATATATATACACACACATACATACATACAGCGCATATATATATATATATATATATATATATATAT
>SCHK01443789.1:0-13451 GCA_004124795.1 Poropuntius huangchuchieni
TGGGTACAGGATCTCTTTATATGACTTGAATGCACCAATACAGGTGTTCACACAGGCGTTCCATTCATACAGATGATTTGCATACTGTCCACACTATAAATACTGCAGAAATGGTGCAATTAGTATGCTAGCATGCTAGTCTGAACATACCGATTAAAAACACCGGCAGCAATCTGTTCAGCTCTTAGCGCTAACCATTATGATACATGAGATGCTGACAGTGTTTTAGATGAAGGAGTTCAAATTGCCTCTAATTTTCTACGCTGTAAATATTATGGCCACAAAACCCAAATTGGGCTAGTGTCCAATCTATTCCTACCAGCTAAACGCAAACGTGTTATCAGTCCATGAAAGGTCACATTTCATATTTTCTCTGTTTGGATCTAATCTGGGTGCCCTCATTAAGGTCTAATTGATGTCAGTGTGCAATTATGTGAGTCAGTGGAATGGTGCTCATGTCGAGAGGAAGCGCTAGACTCACGCTTTTGATGTCAAAGCCGATCTCGCCACCGAATCTCTCTGAAAGCAGCAGCTGCCCGCAGCTGAGCGATACTAATTGTTTTGATACCTCCTGTCAGCTCATACTTGCTGTGTCTGAAAGATAGAAAGAGTAAAAGAGAAGATATTTGGGATACATAGAACAGTGAATCCTAAAATAATACGTCCGGTCATATCTTTCACATGAGACTGTTAATAATGTAATGGGTTTATTTATGAGTGCTGCAGGTTCCATTACAATATCTAATAGGCCTGCTTACATTTCATGTAAGTTCTTTTTAAAATGTCTTTATGAGGTCACCAATGGGAGCAAAAAGAAAAATAATGAGAATGAATGAGATGAAATGCTTGAAAGTAATTAGTTGATTACACCCTTCCGTCCTCGATGGGCTAGATACTCAATAGTGAATACTATAATTATTTTCATTTATTTAGACATTTGAAAATATAATTACTGGCGGTCTCTCACGGGTTTTAATTTACAGACGAATGCTTTCAACAAGCTTTGATTGAAATATCATAAAATCATAAATTAAACTTGCTGTTCATTTAACATTTAACTTATCTGTCGAAACCCCCCCCATGCAACAAAAATATATTTCCTTATATATTAATGATCAATATATTATATTATTTTGTATGTATGTGTTTATTTTCAAAATATACAGAAGTGTATATATGTATATACAGTATATATATATATAATAACTACTAAGTAAAAAAATGTGGTGCAGTTTTTGTCTTCATTGTTATACATTTTTATCAATACTTATCAATATATAGCCATATATGGTCCATGCATACAGTGAGGCATATTGACAAATATAAGCACTAGTTTCCCATATATGGAAATGCATTATTTAATATAATGCATTATATTTTCCAGTATATTCCCATATTGTTTTTGTTTCATTAGGGACTATGTGGTCTTCATCTCTTTCTCTTTTGAAGAAAAAAATCTGGTAAACTAATAAAGTCAATCAGTGAATCAATTGATTCATTGTTCAAGCCACTGATTGTTCCACCCACTGATCAATACAGTAATTAGTCAGACCTTCGCATGTCAGGGCAAAGGACCACTAAATAAGGAACTTCATTACGTAGCCATGTCATAAATGAAATGAAAGAAGTTGATCTGTAGGGGAATGTGAGACTCAAAGGCGCATGTCCTTGTATTACATTTTCATTTATGAACCTGCAGCATTAAATCACATATAAAACATGCGCATGCAGACTTGCACGGCTGGTGGCACGTGCATACGTGACCCCCTGATTTATGGCCGGGCAATTGAAGGTGGCGCTGTGGTTAATGTGATTTATACGTTTCTTGAGCCACACCTCTTCTTGTTAGAGGTTAGCCATGTGGAAAGGATGTTAGATATTATTGTCTGTTTAACCATGACCTCCAAAATGGTGATGCAGGCAACAGAGTTATGGTGAAACCATGAGTAATGCAACGCTGCACATTACTTGATCATTTGTTCACAGTTTTTTTAATGTGAAATTATAAAATATATAAATGGATTCTGATAGGCCTATATCTTGCTGGATCAATTTAGATCATACAATTCTTAAAGAAACAGTTCACTCAAAATATTATCATCATTTACTTACTCTCATATGACTTTCTTTTTTTACATCGAATAAAAAAGGTTTTTTTTTTCTTTCTTTGACTAGAATCTTTTTTTTTCTTCTCTCAATTTCACCTCTCCTCTCTTTTACAGTACTGGTCTGAATTTTAGCCTTTTAATTTGGGTCAGATTTGGGCCAACTTGGATCGCAGTTGCTGTTTCTTAGGACAAGAGGAGAGTTAAAAGTGAAATTTGTCATAAAATTGATGGATTAGCTTTTAGATAATGTTAAGCAATATACTTTTAGCTTCTCTTTTCACACGGAGGAGAAATACAGTTCGGTTTTGATTTAATGTGTGACAGAGTAATGAGATTATCATGTTTTATAATATGCTAAAATCCAGTAAAAGCACATCCACTCAGAGAGGGAAAAAAGATAAACGTAACATATGGGTAATGGATTTCAAGGCGTTCAACAGAGATGCCTAAAGGGATGAAAAACTGACAAAGGAAAGCAAGTGTTACTATGTGGCATTTTGTTAGAGGGAGGATTAAAAAGAAAATGCAGTAGATTCTAGATTCAAGAACAAGCTTTCTGGCATCAGATGGTTTGGTCCTACATGAGGCCTTGAATCTTGCCTTGACACAGTCCCTTATCAGCTAAATGATGTATGAAAGGACAAACATCTAGGAAGAGAGGGAGAGAAAGGGTGGGCAAATTTAAAGGAATAATTCACCCCAAAATGAATATTCTGTCACCATTTACTCACTCTCATTTCCAACCCTGTATGACATTTCTCCAATAAAAAAAGAAAAAATGATGTTTGCGGAATGTTAAGGATTGTCTTTTCCAACAAAAATAGTAAAAAGTGTCTTTGTACTTTATCAAAGTCTCTTTAACAAGTCATGCCATGTCACTCGGCGGCCATCTTTGAAACGCCTCTCGGGCATCCAAGTGCAACTCCTATCTCTTTGAATGGGGAAACATCAAATTCTCCAAAACTGTTCACTAAGCTTACGATTAAATTTCATATTTGAAATCACCAGAGAAATCTGACAACAACTGTATCATAAATGTTGTTTATTTTGCTCAAATGGCGTTAAAAAAGCTTATTTCTCCGGCTAGATCAGCCAGTGCGCATGCGCAGTCCTATGAATTGACGTCTCAGAACGCTGTTTCTATAGCAACCGGGACGCGTCTAACGGCAGCTGCAGTGACGCGCTGACTTTACTGATTAGCGATTGGTTCTTTTGCTCAGAAGGCGGGGCTTCGTTCGACAGAGCGGCCATATTAAGTGTTGCAGTTTTCCCCATTCAAAACTATACGAGTGACATGTCTTGGGTATTCTATAGTCTTTGACTTTATTCTAAGTCTTGTGAATTCAAAAATTTGCCTACTGTGAGAATGAGGATGAGGAGCTTTAACACACACATTCAGTAATGCAATGTGTTCCTACTGTATATGAAACAGTGCTGTAGTCCAAACCCTACTTCATAAAATATTAATGTTATACCCTAATGTTATACCATATTGAAAATACAAAATAAATAAATAATCCATAAATGAATAAATCAATCAAGTGTCTAACTTAGACAAGGTATTGTTTAGTAGCATCAGGTTTGTTGGAGCCTAAAGAGTGAAAGTGTGTTCTTCTGTGTGCTTTTGTATCGGTAACAGTGTCATCCTAATTCACACTGTGTAATGCACACAATCCCTCTCTGTAGACTTAAGAGCGAGAAAAAACAAAATTGAAAGAGGGAGGGTATGTGGGGATCTGGTGTAGCTCCGTTCCACTGTCATGTTGATTTCTCTCCAGTAATTCAATTCAGAAATCAAATGTACCAAAGGATATAATAATAACAGATGTCCTCATTTTCCTTCATCTCCATATAATCTTCTCATAACATCTCCCTCACTGCGACAGAAGCCATTTATAATTATCATGATTATGTTAATGATGATAATGTTAATAATGACATGGATGAAGATAATAATGTTGTGTTGGATGATGATACGAGTATTACGATCTGTACGCTGCCTATCATATTCATATCATGTGAGTACAGAGCTTGGAATGAAAATGGAACCTTGCAAAGCTATGCTACTGGGCTGATGTGTTTGAAGAAACAAGCTGTGCATGCTTGTCTCCTCTTATTGCCGTTAGTGTGTCTAAGGAGATTTCACTCGTGAATCTGGTGCATGCACTGAGGTGTTCAGACAGGTCATATGCTAATAATAAAGCATCTTCACTGATTCACCTATGCTATTTTGTGGGGGGAAGAATGAGACAGACAAGTACACAGGGTGTGTGGGAAAGGCATCCTACCAACGTGATGTAAACAAAATTCATAGAAATATCAAGATGGTGGACTCACATTACTATGAATCAGAGAAAGTGCAACATTCAATACGGCGGAATAAGCCCGGCGTTCTAGATGAAAGAACCAAGCTGGAAATATGCACTTTTTGAGCATATGAAACTATATTTATGGGACAGTTCATGTCAGATTTTGTTGCTGATTTGAAATATTGCTTAGTCACTAGTGCTCTTCTTGAGATCGGGTAATGAGGTTTTACCCACACAGCTCTTACCAGCTGATCTTCGTTATGCACACTGAATTAAACAAGGTAGTGAGGTCAAACTGATTTTTTGAAACTACTTTTTACAACTCCACTTCCTTGGCCTTATAGGATAGTAAAGTGTCCACTGGATGTGCATTTCAGAATCTAACCAGAAATAGTAGGCATTTATCCTTGAACCTTTTGGCTACTGTTTAAAGAATACTGTGAATTCAGACTGCTCTGTTCATATGCTGTTTTGACCTTTTATAAAGGAAGTATGCAATTTTGGATGCAGCCACTGTTTTTAGTAAATAAATGAATCATTCAGTAAATCGATATGTTCAAAACACTGATTTATTCAGCAAAGCATTACAAAACTCTGGTGAACTACAAAACCTCTACTGTTTTTTGGTTTTTGAATCAGTGAAATTGATACCAGAGTAGTTGGGTTCCTGAATGAAAAACTGATGAGTCAGTACTTTGTAGTGAATCATAAACATAAAAATGTTAATAGTGTATTCTGATTCCTGATCAAACAACTCTAACGAGTCGGTAAGAATCACTGACTTAACTGACTTAAATGTAGTTACTGGCTGGTTGTTTATATGACTACATGTACTTGGATACCAATTATGCATTATATTATTTTTTCAGTGGTATTTTTAAAAATAAGAATTACAACTTTTTTTTCTTCTTTGTTTAATATTGCTGAATATTGTTTAAATAGTTAAAGCCAGTTACTGAATTTGCATTTATGCCACCTCTAAATACAAAATCACACAAAGCCTGCATAAAAACACCTTTCTGCGAGAATTGTTTTACATTTATTTAAATCAAAATAGCTATTAATTTGCTTTACGATCACCATTTTATAAATCATATTTGTCAGGAAAAAAAAAAAAAAATTGCCACTGTACAATATACAGCTTGTGAAGTATTTAGGGCACTAATATTCTATTCCAAACACAGCCAAGGAGAATTATCCTAGACGTACATTTATTCTGTAAAGTAAGGTTTATGCCATTTCACTCAAGGACAGTGAACGCAAGGTGTCACACATGAATACAAGTAATAATGTGACCCTAGAGAGTTGGGCAGCCCGCTCTAATCATTTCCCAAAGACAGACATCTTTGTGGGGGTTGTAGCTCATCTTTACTGGTGGTGCAACTGTCTTCCACCAGTTGTTAATTGTCCTCAGCAGGTTATGATTATCTCAGCTCTGCTCACTGTGTCTGTTTGGTTGCGGTTGCCCAGGCTGATGCTAACTTTAAAAGCCACTTTATGTTTATTTAGATGAGCTAATTTAGTTGCAGCTATCAGAGGTCTGTAGGCTGAATAAATAAATGCAGTTACACACTGACCAAACAGACTGCCACGTGGCCGTCGCATTCTGCATGAAGCAGAAGTAAATTTCATATACTGAGAGCTATGTAATGACTTTATAAGGCTATGAGTCATAGGTACCAAATGACAGTAACACAAAGAGCAACAGCCTTGGAATAGCTTCTCTAAAATAAGCCGTTTCCTCCCACTTGGCCCTCTAGCTTTCGGAATTATAGATCGGTGCATGATTTTCCAGTGAAAAACAGATGCTTAATCTGAAATAAACGCCTGCTCTGCCAGGCCTATAGCTTTTTTGTTTAATGCATAAACACAAACATTAAGAAACATCATCAGGATCATTAATAGCAGTCTTGGTTTGCTCTGCAGCTTCACAGGCAATTTGACATTAACAAGGTCTCATCGCAGTCTTTGGGTGTATTTTTGAGCTGTTCATCATGTATTGCCTGTGAGTGAGAGAAATGTTTTCTTTTCCACCTATATTCTCACATATGTTTTTGTGCTGAAATGGAACGCATACTGCCATGCTAATTGAAAAGGGGCAGGCACTCATTACCCTCTCCTCTTAGCCAGTCAGGCAGGCTGATAATGGCAGGCATGCATTTACCCGCCCATTTATATGCAAATCAAAGAAATCCCTCAAGGGATAAGTCTGTTCCTTCTCTCAAAGTCTCTGGCACCATTGTTACTCAATTACTGTTGCGACCCATGTAAATTCTAAGTCGATTACAAGTGCCCTGTACCTGTCTATGGGTTGGACCTGGAAGACTTCTCTTTGCTGCATAAATGGGAACTTCATCAGTTGTCGTAAATTGCGATTAAGGCTTGGGCACTGATGTTAATGGAACTTAGGTCAAAAACCTTGGAGGGACAATTTACTAACTCAGTTGTTGTCTGTGGACAACAGAAAGTTTGATTTAATTAGTAAATAGAATAGTTCAGTCTCAAAGTGCTGTTTGTTATTCAAATGTGAAAAAGGATGGATTGCGTTAACTGGATCATTTCCTCCTAACCTCCAAATAAGCTCCACAATGCCTCAGACTAACTCATTATTTCGTAATGGTCTTAAAGTTTTAATTGGACTTTTTTGGCCTGCAGTCCATGTCTATTAACTTTGAATCCATGTGTATGATAGATTTTTCTTGCCAGGGCTTGCCAAATTATGTCAATGCTTCGCATTATCAATCAATGGTTGCTGCTCATGTAGGCCTATCCATAAAACATATTTTTCCCCTTAACCGTTCAGTCATACCTTGCCCTCATCTGATTCTAAAGATATCATTGCATGTCAGTTACATTGCCTAACACTGAAACACTAGCATTACTGTTTGTGACTATTTAATCAAACCATTATATTTCTGAACTTTGAACTGAATCCATCGCATTTGTACTTTTTTTGACAGGTGGCTGAGTGAGTTGACCAGTGGAAAACATAAGCGAATTATAAAATAAAATAAAATAAAATAAAATAAAATAAAATGTTTCACCTGGACAACAGAATTGTTCATGATGTCAACTCCTTTCAAATCGTAGGTGGTCGCCAAGTGCGCCATCTTTTGGGCGACGCAGATTTAAACTAGTTTCTCTGAATGTAAACGGCAAGTCACACTAAAACTTCATTGACATCTTCTTGTCTGGACAGGGAACGTGATATTTATCTACCATATCATTTTCACTCACATTTTAGCAAGCATGTCGCGTTTCCGTATTTTCTGCCGCATGTTTACGATTCGAATCTCTCTTTTGTGTCGGTTCTTTTCAGTGAATCGAATCTGTTCAACAGTAATCAAACGCAGAGCAGATCTAAACCAGTTCGCGATGCACCTTGAAGTTGGTTCGCAAGCCGTCATAAAACCAAAAGAAGAAGAAGAAGAAGAAGCAGCTTGGAGCTGTTGCCACTCCATAAAACAGTAACGCAACATTTTACAGAAAGTCTAATTAAGAAGACAGAGAGCTAAATTAAGAGGATATTTACCTACGGTCATCTTAAACAAACCTGCAAACGCATCCTGTCATTTTCCAGCGATGTAGAAAGTCTTATAGGTCAACGCCTACACGTGCAGTTTAAGACTACAGGTAAATATGTATTCCCAAATAAAATAGTTTCAAAATACTAACAGTGCATGAAAACACTAAACAGTGTCAGCACTTCTGGATCATGGGATAATCAGGTTATCAGAACAATATTGTAGAAACTTTGGTGGCCTATATAATAGTATCTCTATGTTTACGCATCTCTCTCTATATATATGCATGCATGTGTTTGTGTAAAATGTATTATGTATTGATTTTTACAGTATTATTTATTTTTATTATTGTTTTATTATTATCATTTTTAAAGGGATTAACCCTTTGATGTTTAATGCCCAAACTTTCTTTTTGTAAAGGGATTGTACGACTGTTGGGAGAGAGAAAAAAAAGAGGCAAGGCAGATGTTTTGAGTCACTGATAAATTCTGTGTGCACACAAGTATCTTAGGCTCTGGTGACTCACCCTTGTGACAGTGGGATAGTGACACAAATTCTGTTGTGACAGAATGTGCACCCCCATTGCCCCACTGAGACTGTCATGATGACATCCAAAAACAAGCAGCCTTGACACTGCCATTGCTGTTTTCCACTGTATGTAGACTCGCTCAGCATGAGATCCATATTCCATGAGTCTGTTTGCACATTCACCAACTTTCTTCCATCGATTTCCTATTGATTTTTCCATCAATTTTTAGGTTCTTTTACAAAAATCGTAGGTGTAGATAGTGTCCAAAAAGAATTAGTACTCTCAAACCAAACCTTGTAAGCATAAATTATCTGTATCAGTTTTTTTCCCTCATATTGTCATGCTTTTTACAGAGTAATTCTGGGCTTTTGTCTGGAGGTATATTTAAAATGATCCCTTGTAAGGACATGTTCGCTGATATATGCTGCATGTAGTGAAAATATGATGGAAACATGACAACTACAAAGGGGTTTTGCAAATAAGAGGAAAGAACAGGCTAATGGCATGATATGTGAATGGTCACATGAAGCTGAAGGAGGGAGAGGGACCTCTTGACAGCCGTGGGTTGGAAGAAGTGCATTATGCTCAGTGAAGATGAAGGTGGTGAGGCAGGAATGAAGTCCTTTGCTGAAGCTCACGCCGTTACCATTGTCCCTAATTCAATCATTTTTGATGAAAGCAGCTGAAATGAATGGTTGTCCTTTTCTTTGTGTGTGTGTGTGTGGTTATTTTTTAATTCCAAGAAGGAACATAATGAGTAGGAGTATAAGGTTACAGTCAAAGGCAGCCGGGGCTACTATTGCATGTCATGTTGGTGATGAAGACTTTTGATTTTTCGATTTCTAACAAGATATTCTTTTTCTTTCTTTCTTTCTTTCTTTCATTTCTAATGTAATTTGCTAAGAAGTTATTGAATTTTAATAATAAAAAAAAAAAAAAAAAATTGTATTTTGACACTCGCATCTGATTTTTGTTCCTTTCTTTCCTTTTTTTCACCAGAGGCAGAGAAAACTACAAATAAACCTTGATCCAAAAACGGTGCAGGCATGTAGGCGGTTAGATCGATAGTGCAGACAAACAAAAGTAGCTGACCTGATCTGAGGTCAACTAGTGGTAAACGAAAAGGTTTGAAACAAAAATGTATTCTTTTTCTAAAGGATAAAACTGTAGACTCTTAAAATTAACCAGTTTCGTTTAATGAAGGCATAGTGTATGCCTTAAAATATTACAGAATGAGGAAGATATATTGTGTTATTGCTAATTTTAAGTTTTTGCTGTTTCTGTGTTATTAATGACTGATTGTCATCAAGATCAGGTTGGGAAATATGATATCTGATGTTCTTATATATGATGTTCTTAATCAAGATCCGGGCCCTATGCATAAACATAGCAACCATTAAAATTTTGTCTTAAAGGGATAGTTCAACCAAAAAATGAAAAATTCTGTCTTTACTGATTACACTCAGTATGTAAAAATCGTATGAATTTGTACGAGTGAGGTCGTACGAATTCGTACAAATTAGCCACCTCTTGAAATATGTATGAATTGCCATGAGATCGGTCTGACCAACATGAAGCTAGCCAATGTGTAATCAGTCTTTTTTTTTTAGAACTAAGGGAACGTTTACACTGTTTTCAACTAAAAATGGAACTAAAAATGGTTATGGCCGTTCATTTACACAACAACATTGTTTTGGGCCCTTAAAATGCAAACATTTGAAAATGCAAGTGCAAATTTTTAATTGCAAGTTTTTAAAAACTATACCGTTAGTCTCTGATTGACTCATTTGTCATCTGTACTCGAAAAAAGCAAAGGAACATTTTTTTAGTGAGTAATTTTTGTGTAAACGTACACTAAATTAATAAGAGCAAAAATGCACCAATACTGATGTAAACTGAATAAGTAACTAATAGTGTCTGATTAACGCTTGTGATCAATATTAATTAGAATTTTTGTATTTGAACATCATGGCTTTACTTTGTCCTTCAAACACTGGCCAGATGGAAATCATTTCAGGATATCCTCACAGGGGAATATTTAAACCCTGGTCACATTAGCGACAACATGTGAGAGTAATTAAAAATTTCAGTCAAGTCATATTTTTGCCCTAATTGAAAAACAACAGCTTCATCTTGAGTGACTGGCCTTTGTGAACGTCTTGATCGCAAAGCGACAGGTCTGATGGTTATTGCGGGTGCCGAGCAGTAAAGGACAGTTGCACAATGCATGCTGTCTAAGACCTGACGATTATATTTTATTAATCATATTCCTCACGTTAGACCGTGAGTTGATTTATGACCCTGGAAGGCACATGTGGATGTGCTTGTGGGGCTCATTTATTCTAATTGTTGGGGACAGGAAACTGAGCAGTGTGGCATTTCTAACTGTGTGAAACAGGGGTTATTGAATGCTAAATTATTCATGTGGAGGTCTACGATAAAATATGTTGGAACAAAGAAAGATGCAAAAGCACCTGGTTTACCTCAGGCTACACTGGTGTGCAATTATAAAATTGAACTCCATGTGTTAGAGTTGCTTTAGCGTCTCTCTCTCAGAGGCTAGTGGGGATGTACCATTAGGAACACATCGTTAAGATGGATTGACAAGTCTTTTACATCTCTAGGGGTGTTTAACATTGCTGACAGTTCTGATCAGCACCAGAACAAGTGTGAATAAGAATGAGTATTACAATGACATTTAACTGGCTGGTGTGTTATGCTTTCTGTCCTAGTTTAACTGCTCAAGTGTGCTGATACACATTTGAGAAGAGTTGTCATATAGTTGATGGTTCATTGAAGTGATTTAAGGAAGAATTATTTATCTGAATCATCCAAACTAACAAAGGACATTCTAGTACAGCAAGTTCGATTATTGCTTAAGTTTTAAAACTACGTGAACAGTACAAAAACAATGACAAAAACAGTGATGTTGTATGTTTGTCCAACTGCACTTCATAATTATTTTATGCTTTAGTAAATAATTTGTGCAGTCACATTTATATGAGGTTTAAGGATGGGGTTAGGGGTTGATTTACATTTTACTTTTTTTTTCTTTTCTAAAAATTATACATTTCCATGCAAAATGCATTCTAATAATTCATATGAAATCACCACATCAAAGTAATTCATGAGATTGGGTTGGTTTGTCAAACTGCCCTGCTTGCTGTTGATAGAGCTATACCGTTTTTAATTTTTTTATATTATGAATACAGCTACTGTCACTAAAATGAAAATGTAATTAAGATATTATGAGGCTGAGGAATAAGACCACTGGGAGAAATTGTTATGCTCATTATGGCAGCTGTAGAAATGAGGGTACTACATTTAACATGAAGAGCCAGTCTGTTTTTTAAAGATTGACTGATACTCGGTTTTACCACTGATCTTTAACTGGATTGCTTATAATGTCATAAAGAGTGAAGCCACTGTCACATATGGCTTTTTCCTGCTATTCCTATACATTCTTTTGAATTAGTAGGAAATCGTACGAGTTTAATGAGAAAACATGACTTAACAAATCACAGTTTTTATATCTAAAGACTCCTGCACATTCCTACAATGCAAACGTCAATAAACGGCTCTCCATGGAGATGATTGCCTGCAACGTAACAGTTAAACTAGAATGGTGGAGGCTTCACAACAGAAGTTGAAAACATACAATTTTGTCCCAAATGGGAAGAGGAATTTCTTTTAAGCTTTAGTGAAAGATAAGTATGTATGTTTGTTGTGCCACCAAAAACAAAAGCGTAAAAGATAAAACTCTGGAGCGGCACCACAACACCAACCAGCTGAAATTCAAAGACAGCTACCCACCAAAGAGCACAATCTGTGCTAGGAAAGTTGATGAGCTGAAATCTGACTTGAAATCGTAGCAATCACTTTTTTTTTTTAAACAAAATCTGCTGCTCAAAATAAGACTGCACCATTTCTTGCTAAAAACAAGTGTTTTACAGATGGTGATTTATTCAAGAAAGCAATGGCTATAATTGCAGAGACCTTTTTTCAGTGAAAATGATATTCCCATTCATAAATTGTTAACAGTTACTATAGATGGAGTACCAGCAATGCATGGTGAGTGCCGACAATGCTGTAATGACCCTGATACTCCTGACTTCATGAATTATAATTGTGTGAATCATCGGCAGGCCTTGGCTGGGAAGTCGTGGACTTTCCTCACATAATCTGATAAACTTGATACAAGCAAAAACACTTTAGCATCGCTTATTCAAGGTTATATTGGATGAGCTTGATAACGCATATGAAGATCTACTACTTCATGCTGATGGTTGAGTCGTGGGAAAGTGCTGTAATGCTTAATTGACTTGTTGAGATAGACTGTTCTGTCTGCAAGGAGCGCAAGCAACTGCCAGATAATGTGTGGCTACAGGACTTGGGGTTTCTGTCAGACTTGACCACAAACTGAATACACTCAACGATGAGCTCCAGGGAAAAGACTGACACCTGCCTCACATGATAAGCGCTGTGAATGCATTTAAGTCTGAGCTCTAAAGAACGGGGAGGCAATCTGTTTTTTGGGGAATTCAACGTCATGGAATGTATTGGTGCATTTGTCTCAAACCCATTCATGTCCATCGCTGCAGAACAGGTTGTGGCCACATTCCAGCAAGTATTTGCTTTGTCAAGTGGAGATACAGATACAGAAGTCAATTTGAAAAATGACAGAGCTGAAAGCCAGAACAAGGACAGTGACTTCTGGGGACCTGTCAGCAGAGACAATTTACCTTTCCACGCTGCATGGGCACTGAAAGTGAGTGTCTACCTTTGATCCGTTTACCTTCAGCAAAATAGCATTTTCACAGATGAAAATAATTCAATCAAATTACCGGAGCCACCTTACTGATAGACACCTCGCAGAGTGCCTCAGACTCTAGCTATGAGCCAAACTACACAGACAGTATTCAGTCACAGCCATCAGACGGACTTGAGTGAGTAACATCACTGCAGCAGTTTTGCCTTCTGA
>SCHK01443798.1:8336-20004 GCA_004124795.1 Poropuntius huangchuchieni
ATCAGTATATCTTTAGTTGAACTTCAGCACTACTTCCACACAATTACAGTGTATTAAGTACAAAATTTGTTGTTCCAATTTAACAGACTTTGGGCCAGATTTACTATCAGCTTGCACCACCACAAACCCTCATTTGGCGTTAAAAAATGACTGTCAGCATTTACTTAAGACAGACAGAGGGAAATTATGCTAAAAAGGTGCAGACAGTTATTTTTGAGACCTTATTGAATATGCATTTGTAGGAGTTTATCATTTGATCTGTAAATTTATGGGAGGACAGTATTTCAATGAATCACGCAACGTGATTTTCTAAGATTTGCGCTCGTCAATTCACTGGTATTTGCGGCATTATTTAACAGCCAAAAACGCATGTCTAAAAAGAAGGCGGTAATTTACGTAGCTCTTGGTAGATTGCGCTGGTCATTATGGAAATGAGATGTTGTGTCTGTGTTCTTTAAAGTGCACCTTCTCAGTAAATCACCCGCAGAATTTTCCTCTCCCATCTGCGCTTTTATGGAATCATGCTCTAACATTAATTTGCCCTGTTTAGTAAATCTGGCCCCAAAAGTATAAAATGCAGGGTATTTTTTTAAGTACATAAATATGTAAACGTATTTGTAGTTTATTTTTGTGTCTTTGTGTCATTTGTGTCTTCTGCACTAAAAATATATATTTGTTTAATCCAGAGGACTACAGTATGAATGTCACAAAGCAGGCAGGTATTGTTTGGTGAAAATGTCAGGAGTGGTGTTCAGAGGGCATGTACATAAATTGACACTGTTTGACAACTCAGTAAGAGTCTGGCTGCCTAAAGGACACCAGTCATTGGCAGCGATAGGTCACAGAGTTTTATACAGAACATTAAACTCAAGCAACATATGGTCTAGAGTCAACAACCCTGACTGAGTGTGTTCACACCAGTGCTGATGTTGTTAACTAAAAATATAAAAAGTGTGATTTCTAAAGTGTTTTTACGTGAGTTTTAGCACATTACTATGTAGTTTCCAGGGGTTATTTTCTAAAGTTTAATACTCAAAGTTAAGGATTTGTTCAAATCTCTTAGACCAGCCTCAAAGCCTTAACAACTACCATTAATAAACCTTGGTGGGTGAGGACTTTTATTATCATTTTTCATTTAAACTATGACTTATTGAATTAATGGGCTTCGGTCTGCCAGCACAGTGTTAAAATTATTCCGACACCATGCCAGAGAGAGAGACAGAAGGAAGGAAGCTACCTAGAGACTAAAGATGCCAAGAGAGCGGCTGTGTGGCAGCACCAGTTAGCAGCAGCATTGACATGTCTTTGTTCAGACACAGTGCTGCAGTCTGCTGCAGTGCAGATGATGTCATCTCCACCTGCTGCCACGAGTGTGCTCAAAATGCCACACACGTACACTGCAGAGGGAGAGGGGGTTAGGGGAGGGGCCACATTGCAGGGGGCGGAGAGAAAGAAGGGACCACCAGTCAGAGCTGAAGCAACACGGTGACATGTGCAACACCTTCCCATTTCTGCATAAACTACAAATGTGGCAGCCTATTTGGACTGAGAGCAGATATTTAATGACATGAACTGAAACTTCAAACCTCAGGTTTCTCATGATAATATTTACATTTTTTAAATTGAATAATCCATTATAATTTTCCCTTTTCTACTGCTGATTTATTAACACACACTACTTTCTTTAATAATAATGGCCATGAAGTATAAACTGGTTATTGGAAGAATTCGGGCAACACGATAACCATTAAACTGTTATATTGCAGACGATAATGCTTAATCAAGATCACACTTAAAATATGACTAATTATGCAGCCCTTGGAAGATTATTAAAAATTGGTTGTGTTTAAAAATTTACTTGAGGAACGGGACCAAAGATAAATTAGGAAACTAAACTACACAGAACTGTGCTAAAACCTATGGATGTGGATTCTGCCAGATTTACTGAACAGAATTTTTTTTTCCCAAATAATAGGTCAGAACAGTATGTTGCTTCAAAAAACCTATATTTCAAAACATAGTGTTTACTGTGCATTACACTGTGTTTTCTGCTGGGTTCAGCATGTGCCAGATGGCCAATATAATAAAGAAACTCTACTTTCAGCACCATGTCTGAGATACTTCTAAGGGTGCTACTCACAGTACGTGTGAAACGGGCAGGCCTAAGTCAATGTCACCATGTCTGTCTCTCCAGAGACTGCCTTCTTGTGTGAGCTGCCCTAAACTGCCTCTAACATTGCCTCCGGCTCCTGTTTAAGCTTTTCAACATCTGCCTCTGCCTCAATGCAACCTTCAACCACAACTTTCTCTCCTCCTCTTTTCATCCCTGCTCTCAGAATGACTCATGGGCACTGAGTCACGTTCACGGACGTCAGGCATACGCTGTGTATGTGAGCTGCGAGATCCTGGGGAGCAACGGCTGAAAAAGAGAAAGAGCTGATAGACAGCTCAATGAGACGAGAACTTCATTAAGGGTCTATTCACTATTTATTCCTGTGGGAGACTTGATGAGTCAGGAGCTGAAGACTCTTGAGTGTGTGTTTATTTTCAGCTCAGGAACTGCTTCTGTATCTTTGAGGATTATGTCTATAGTGTCACATATACATAAACAAACATCTGGAATTATCACAGAGTTATTAATGCTGTGTCTTTCAGCAAAACAGGCTAGCGGAGTCTCACTTTGTCTACTTTTCTTGCATCTTTTAATGCTGAGTGTGTAGTTATGGGAGCAAACACCTGGACTGCACTCATTTGTTGCAATAAACCACTGCAATAATGTACTGCATTAATATATAATTCTATGCAAGAGGATGTAAGTGCTATGTGGGTGTACCTGTTATCATCTTTCTGTTATATTAACATTAACGGTGTCCACTTAAATGAGATTATACACAATGCTCGCTTTCATATATATATATATACATATATACTGTCACAGTACCCATTAATCAATTATAAACATTTTAAACTGTAGTTTGGAACAATTTTGTCACACATGACCAACATTACATACACATCAAGTGGCATCCAGTTGAAATATGTGTTAAAAAATTCTAAACATTACTTTCAGAATGAAAGGCAGTGTGTTCTGTTTTGTACTGTAGATTTTGGCAAATGTAGGTAGTAGATATTATGAGTATTCAATGCATACAGAAAACTGTATACTGCAGGCTCATAAGCAGTATGGTAGCATGCTGCTATTCTTAACTATTCATCCATCACAAAATCCCATGCATGGCCATCAGGTGGTGGATAATACCCCAGCTCTCCAGAATGATGGTGTTCTGGAGAACCCCTTCCTGAGTTAAGCTCCGCTGGTTGACGTAGGCTGGTATTTAGTAGAGGAGAGGGGGAGTGACGCTGGCAGAGGCTCTTCCAGCTGAGCCCACCATCTGCATTCACCCTCTCATCTCAAGAACAGACGACATGAATACACAGTAGTCTCAATCACTTCACGAGGATGAACTATGAACTAGGGTAATGCATCATCTACTGCTCTGTCACATTACCACCCCATAATGCAAGTACTGACAATGTTAAATAGAGTGCTAATAGAATAATAGTATTCAGAATGAAAGAAAGACTGACTTTTTGATATATTATTAGAAAGACAAAAAAAAAAAAACACACTAAATATCTACTTAAAATTAACAACAGATGAAAGCAACAGATCACTAATGTGAGGATGACTAATGATTAATTTTATCACTTTAAAATACATGAAGATTTCTATTCATACTAATGCGCCACACTCACAATGATACAGAAAGGACAGATTATGTAAAAATCTTGTGCCCAAATTTTTATTTTAAAAAGATTTTTTTAGTGAGGTTAAAAAGTTTAAATGATCACATATTAAGCCAAAATCATAAGATAGAAGTCTTAATTATGAAATAAAAAGTTGAAAATATTACATTTTTAAGTCATAGTTATTGCAAAAAGTAATAAAAAGTTTGTCCTAACTACTGTCCTAACTACTTTTTAATCTAATAATTTTCACTTGTTATGATTTACCGTTTCCATAACTTTGCTTAATAACAATTGAGAAAAAAATAGCAATTTTATTAAAAATTATGCAAAATAATTTTTAAATTGTGGAAATCTTTTACATGTAAACAGAAGAAATCTGCAAATGGACTGGAGTGATTATAAAATTCTTTCTCATTCATTACAACAACAACAAAGCACAAATCTTGCAGGCAGCTGCATTTGCAGTGCAAATGTTTAAAAGTACATTCCTTATTTAACAAATTTCTCAACTGAGAAGTGTAGATACACAAGATTTCAAATACTGAAACAACTCTACCATCAAGACTGAGAAGAGTCTATTTAAAGATTAAACATATCAGCCTTGCTGGACATTGTAGGTCAAGGTGTCAGTACTGATTGTGGAAAGTTAAACCGAAAACCCTTTCATCTTCACAGTATGTACTATATATTTCTGCCACAAGGACACATTCATACTTTGCCATGCTGTAGTAAGATGGACACATTCTAAGCATAAGGAAAGGTAATATGCTTATCCATAATAAGTATCTTAGAGTTGATAAACAGTACCAATAAAGCTATATTTAAATATACACAGCTAGAAACATGAGCAGATTTCTATATTTCTGTCCATGTCTGTTGCTGGAATATCACCACAGGCAGCACTATTTTCAACCACTGAGGCCTCTGCAAGTGTCCTGTCCCATAACAGGAATGCTTACACAGAACAAGTTTCTTTCAGTCTAGAAAAGTGCCATGAGCAAGGACTGACTGTCAGTACTGCAGAGATCTATGCACACAAAACAAAACTCCTCTTTTCCCAGGTGTTACAACAAGAATGGAGTGTTTAAAACACAGGCTGAGTTCTTCTGCCCTGATTTTGAGATCTGAACTTTCAGCTCCAACTGACCTGCTGTTTAAGAAAGCTCAAGCACTAGGAGGAAATGCCATTAGCTGACTGTTACATACATGTTGCTTTGCCATTAAGGACACTACAGATTAAATGGGTTAACATCTGCGTGACCCTTCTGGAAACACTCCAGTCCTGAAGGAAACGGATAAAGGGATGAAGCCTTTCCATGACTCATAACACACACACTACTGTCTATCACAGGTATAGAGCAGTGGGAACATGGTAGTATTCTGTCTTTATTAGTGAGTAACCAAACAACAAGCGTAATATTGCTTTGATTCAACAGTTCAATCAGCAATATGTTGATATTCAGGAACTTATATTTGAAGGCTGTTACTTTGTCTGTTTTTGTGACGAACATAATATTGCTTTTATACAACAGTTCAATAAGCAATATGTTGATACTGAGGAACTTAGTTGGTGGAACAAAAACAGACAGCCTTCGAATGTAAGATCCTCAATATTAACACATGATTCGCTCATAGACAGTCACATGTTTCTTCAATGACTCACTTCAAAAGTCAGTTACATGTTTCGTTAACTTTAAACCATTGCTTGCAGCTAAAATCTTTCTCCAGTGAAAATCATCTTATCTGAATCAGGAGAGAAATATGCATAGATCAAACACTGTTTATAAAAGGTCCAAAACAGTTCTAAACAAATATGTTGGTGGTTTTTGATGTGAGAGAACAACAGGCGATGGACTTTTTTCACTGGAGAAAGCATTATTATGGATTATAGGCTCACATTTTGAACCAAAGAAGTGCTTTAAAGGTAAAATGCATTAAGAATAGATTTGTACAAACACAGGAGTCATAAAGATTGCTTGTGGATAATTGTCATGTTTTTATCAGTTGCTTGGACACTCATTCTGAAGGCAGAGGCAGAGGATTGATTGATAAGCAAGTAACGTGATGCAAAATTTCTCCAAATCTTTTCTGATGAAGAAATAAACTCATCTCTATCTTGGATTGCCTGAAGGCAAGTACGTTTTTAGCAAATTTTCATTTTTTGGGTCAAGTAATCTCAACCAAGATGAATAAATGCTATAAAAGCAATTTTTATTTACATGTATAATTCATGCTAACAATGACATAATTGTAGTATCTAAATACTTTAACAAAATTAATTAATCTTGCTTAATGCTAATCTTTACTATGTTAAAAATATATAAATTAGGATTAGTTAATGCATTAACCTGAGCAATATTTTAAGATTTATACTTGATATACACGTGTTCATCTCATGATATCAATGCATTACCTAATATCAACATATAGAACCTATTTTAATTGACTAATGCATAGTATTCATGTATGCAAAGGGGACAAAATTCTGTTGCATATACTTTATTCTCCTTTCACCAGCTTTCAAAATCACAGCAAGTTTTAAGCAAACTTGAATGCTGTCTCTTTCTGGTTGAATGGAGCCCTCCAATTTAATATCCATACAAACCAGCAGCAAATCAAATTAAATCTGAAGCAGGCATCTCCATGAGCTAACTGCTTTACCCATCCTCCAAGACATGCCCTGGTTATATCTCCTACTTCGTGTGGCACTGTGTGACACGTTTATTCATGCACTAACAAAATTCTTTATCATGCTTGACAATAGTTCCAGACTAATACATCATTATACTTAATCTTGCTGTATTGTGAATGATCTTTCATACAAACTTTTATATGTACCAGTCCACAAAAATTTCACAAAAGACTCATTCATACTGTTATTAATGACTTTTCATGTGAGTCAGCTACATTTTGCTCGGCTCTCCCTGTCATCATTCAAACAAAGCATACAAAACAACCAAGCAACAATGCTGACTACAGTGTACAACGTCAAATATATTTCAGTGATAAAACTAACAGTGGAGATGCTTTCATCAGCAGTTCAGCATATCTTCCCTTCCGTCATTTACTCATATAGTATATTTCACTTTAAACAAAAGACAAAAGCCTTAACTCAAACTCAAGCCTTAACAAATATAATTTTCAATCAATTTCAGTGTTCCTCTAACAGTCTAAGGACCGCTGTGCCAATCTCCCTAACTGCTGTCTGATTTAACACTAATTAACGATTGTGCCCTTGAGGCACATTGTGTTAGATAGAAGCCACTACAGCAGAATGTACTCTGCACTGGTCTGGGGTGTAAAAATATGATCTGGATTTTGACCAATCCCTGCTAGAAACTGGCTGAATCAACAGCGGGAAAATGCATCTGCAAGGAATTTTTCATTTGAAAACTTCTTCAAATTAATCTTAAAAGCAACTCAGACACGTAATTTAGAGTGATCACAAGAAAAAACCTGTGCACACTAAATCAAATATCAAGCAATGTCTATCACTATACGAATTAAAAATGTTTTTCAGATCTAATGAAGTAAACTGAGCAGAATCTGGCAGAGTGCAATCAGTTAAGAAAGTCTGGCGCTGCACAAGAAGCTTGCTAATCTTAATGGGTATTCAGTGCATGATGACAGCTGCAGAAACACTGTACAGAAATGACTCCTTTCCTTAACAAGATGACTGTCATGACCTTAACTTTCTATTATATAACTTGACCAGAGGTCCTGTGAAGCGCAGGTTAAGTGTTCTGACATTTCCTGCACTACCATGAGGTACAATTTAATAAAAGTTTCCAATAAGACAAACTGAATGAAAACCGAACAACTATGAAATAAAGTGTATTAACATTTTTTAAAAAGCATATCAATTGTAAAGAACTGACAGTGTTTTAAAAATAGAATGCATATAAATACCACAATCAATCAATATTCACAAGCACTTTAAATTTAGCATTTGCAATGTTCAGCAACAAAACACATGCCAGCTAATTTATGAGCTCCTGGATGGAACATGGTAGGGAATATTAATTCAGAGGTAATAAAACCATGGAAGTTGTTGAGTTCATTAACCCTATTGCACTATGTTGCCTCAGGACAACAAAGCAATTTTCTACGCTGTGCAAGTACTTATGGTAAAAGGGTGATTGATTTTTCACACATCAAAAAGATTCAATTTGTTAGTCAGTAAACTTCATTTTCAAACATCTATTGCTTAAATGTGTCCTCCAGAAGCAACATTATATGACAGTGGAGTGGATATAGCTCATATGTGCAGTAGTCATACTTATTTTTATATTATTAGAGTAGCTATCTTTTTAGTATTTATTAACAATTACGTTAAGTTTAGGTAATAAGTTATCTAGAAAACAAATGTCAGATTCTGTCAAGCAGCACTTACTGTAAAGTCTATTGCACTAATATTTATAGAACTGCATCACTGTTAAAAATTAAAAGTAAAAACTTTCTTTTTTTAATTAGATTTTTTACATACATTTCCTCAAGACATCATACACGAATGTGACCCCTTTAAATTCTAAAGTAACATTTTATGCAAGAAATGCGGGGGAAACTTTAACACTCATTTCATAACGCATGCGATAAAGGCTTAACTTGCGAGAAATCATCACTACAGTATTTCATTCAGCACATCAGTATCAACAGGTTGTCGAGGAGGACATTGTTGGAATACCACAAGTCTAATGATTGCTAAACTCCTTTTTTTCCCCGCCACAAAACTATAGCCATTATTACTAGGCTATACAATTCGTTCGACTAACTTGTGTCGTATTTTTGAATGTTTCACGAGCTCACTTGCGCGTGCCTGGTGCGTCGCTGTCCTCTGTGCTGAAAACAAGAGCGCAGATCACAGGACTGCTGTGTGTGTTACACACATACACACACACACTCCGGTCACGACTACGGCTAACAGACCCACTAAATGACAAGCCTGCCGCACAAATGAGCTGTTTTTCCCACTTTTGCCGTGTGATGCTTTGCGGCAACGAAGTGTCAGACAAGCGGATCTCTGTCATTTTCCGTGTAAAATGACCGAATTGTGAGTAAGACGGCGAGCGCATTCAGTTTAGAGAGCCTTGTTTTTTTTCAAATTACGAAAGGACCATATATTAAGAATAATAAATAAAAAAGCCTCAAAGCCGGAACAATCAGGCGGTCTGTTCAAGTTCTGTTCAGCTGGTCTGGTCCAGCATTTATTCACTAGCGCCTCGCACTTCATGTATGTTCAAGATCAGAGTCTGGTGTCTATTTTGGAAGTTGACACATTTAGTTCAGGAAACTACGAAAGGCAGCGCTTCAGTAGAGACTGAATTTAGTCAGAACGGATAAACTTGAGCCTCAACGGACTTATTTTTAGAATTACAATATAGCATTTAAAGGAAAGGTAGGAAAAAGGCACAGAACGTAACATTTCTCTAGCTGAAGTAAAGCACTACGTTCACTTGGTCTTCCACAGATGGAAATGATAAGGGTTTAAAGTGGGCTAAGCACATGTAGTAACTTTAGAGACAAGACTACACACACACAGACACTAGGTTCATTTAAACATGTCCAACCTTCTATTTCACTGTCCATCGAGAGTCGCCCTGCAAAGCAAACGGTCCCTTGTCTTTAGGAAAAGCAGATGTCATTCATCGGCATCCTGACCACAATGTCCCAAATGGCCGTGTCTCACACACGCAGTTTGCCCCTATATTTACAAACACTGGGCAAAATAAATATCTTTTTTATACTGTGGGAATGTTCTAAAAGGTCTCATCAACAATAGAAGAAAGTGTAGAAGCGACGTGCAAGAGCAGAGAGAATGTAAAGCCCGCTCACTTACTCTCGTACTCTCCCCCCGCCCCTCTTTACTCCAGCACTACGGCCGGTGTTGCCAAGTCCTTTTATGATAAATTACTTCGGCCTTGTTATTTTATAAAGTCCTTACAATATAAGCATATTTTTGAACGGTGTTTGGGCTGGCGCGTGTTTTGGGATCCATCAAATATATTTTAGTGGTTTAAAATAAAAAATGCATTTAATTAAAAAGCACTATTTTGCAAATAAATCTTGATTAATCTATGTCTTATTTTATTTATATGTTTATGGCGTCAACCCAACGCCTCTCTATCTATATGGATTATTAAAAACAATCAGCAGGAACAAAACAAAAAGAAGCGTCTTATTTACTAACAAGCGCATTCGCTTAATTTTATAGCGAGATTTGGCAACATTGACTACAGCTTCCCCCTGCGTGCGCGTGCGTGAATCTCAGCGCGAGGAGACGCTGCGCACGTGCCGCAGGTAAACAGACGCCCTAGTTTTTCCACGATCCATGAAGACAAAGCAAAAAAAAAAAAAAAAAAAAAAGGCACGAGCTGAAATTATTAATGGGAAAGACAGCATTTGACACTGTCTTTCCATTAATAATTACTATTCCACTTTTTCCTCAATGTTTTAAACCAGATTAGTACATTTCGCCATAAACATTTAACGTTGTTTTGCGTTACAGAAAATTAATTTGGGAATCAGTAGTTGTACGCAGCCAGACAAATAATTTTGGATATATGTGAACGACTGTTTATTTTTTCATGTCTATAAATTACAGGCACTGGGAGAAACCGATGTTAATATGCTTGTTCATCTTGGTAATGTGCAAAGAGCGGCATCGATTGACCACTGAATAACTAGTCATTTGAACGCACACTTAAATCGGTGGACAATATGAACTGGCGTGAAGACAATATACTGGTCATGGTTACAGTGCACAACGACTCCAGCCTGTGGCTTCGTACCTGCAATGCTGCAGAGAGAAGCAAAGCCCCGCCCCCATTCTGCATTATGACAAATCAAGGCAGGCAGCTGTGTGCCATTAGAGCATCAGAGCACACAGCTGAAAAGAAACGATAAATGTAGTGTCAAACAGCAGACGCTGAGGTTTGTCTCGAAATCGTTTTATTTGACAGTAGTGCTCGATATAGAAACCAGGCTGTGGTTTAATGGCCAGGAGTGAGAGTCAGTGCAGAGGCAAGCGTGCGTATAAACCCCAAAATCCAGTAACTGGATTGAGTATGATTATAGTTATGGCCCTCCTCTGAGAAACAACAATCAGGTCTGCCACATCCTAACTGTACTGCTTATAGCCTATGCACAATGTATTTTTGATATACTTGTAGGGATACTCATAACATGCCTAAAAAAACAAGAGACTTTCTATCTAAAACTTACTTATTATTGGTTTTTCTAATAGCATAGTCTTACTGTATGCGCTAAGTCCATTGATATTCTACCCAGCTTCACCTGTTAAGTAAGTGCTTCCGAATATCACACTCAGTTGAATCACCCATTATTTCATGAGTCAGAGCAGGAGTCGGGAATAACTTGCAAAATAGCTTTGTGATTTCCTCGCATACTTCAATACCCTCATTTCCAGGCAGCACCGTGTTTCATGCCATGCTTAAAGTCAAACCAACTGATGACTCAGTCTAATTCAGTTAAGCTTATTCTCATCCACTAATCCACTAAACCTATCTTTTGCTACTTAAGTTGAGCTAAACAGTGAGCTAAATGAAAATACATTAAGAAACAGTTCTTGAGAACTCCATAAATGCTGAATAACCACAACAATGCGGTATATTGTAGACAGCAGTCTAAGTGTGCATGCAAACAAATTCAATGCATTTTGCACTTTATATATGTAATATGCACTGCAAAATATATGATCAATAAACCACAACAATCAAAATTATTTATTTTAACTTCATTTTTCAAGTTATACTAGATTAGTTTTAACTAGACGTGTTTTTAACAAATTAATTGAAATGACTTGTACATCCAATTTGATTAAACCTAAAATATTTAAGGCAGCGACTGAACTTAGACAAGTGTATATAGTTCAGTTGCTGCCTTAAATATTTAGGTATAT